>JAODIE010000005.1:3116763-3158351 GCA_027575565.1 Diploeciton nevermanni
TCTAATTAAAATACAAAACAGTAATTAATCACTCAATGGACAGAAGCCACGGACTTATGACCTTTGACCATTTTATAGCGGCTTCTGCACTTTATTTTTCAATTTGTAGCATTTAGTTACGATAAATAAGCGACGTTGCGATTACTGAATCAATGTCGTTAAATTGCCACTTCACTCTTCACCAGCAATAAAACTGAAGACAAATAGGTCGTAGTTGAAATAAAATCAAAGTTTAAAGAGGAGAAAATGCTCTTGAAGGGTTCATATTAATGTAATTGCCTATAAACTGCTGTATTGCTTTTGATTTTCTCAGAGAGAAAAACTTGAATAAAGTAATAAAGGAGCTGAGGTTAGTTTTTTTTCATTGCTGCATTTATTTGTATGTGCCAATATAGGCAAATTTAGACATTTATCTAATCACATTCATTTATTCATAGAATTTATGCATAGATGATAATTGTTTAAATCGTTTCTCTAATTTCTAATGACTAAAACCATCAAATTACTCCTGGAGCAACTGGAGAATGGCAAGAATCTTCAGATCAGTTTGAGATTAAATTTCTGGACCAAGATAATCGAAAGGAATAAACTATGCTGCAATTCATAGTTTTAAAAATACTGCTGAAAAATTGGCAACCGAAAGACGATTAAAACTAAATTTAAAATGACTTGTCTTTGGCAGAAAACTATTTCATTCTATTATTCAACGATTACGTTCTATAACAAAATCCGTAAATGTTTCTAGTTGCATTTCGAAATAAACGCTGACATTGTATAAAATTCTGTTACCATTTATAAGAAACTAGATACGTTTCAAACTTATGTAAACAATTCAAATACTCACAAACCAAGAAAAAGTAATACAATGCCATGAATTGTTTCACTAACTTGAATTCAGCAAATAATATCACGACGCAATGTTGACTTCCGACTGGCCCAAAGGCTGGCCAGAATAGTCAAATAGTTAAATTCGCAGAGCTCGGTTCAGTGCGAGTTCAGTGGAATCGCGATTTGCGTTCCTGCTGTTTGCTCAGTTCGCTTTTTACGCTCCTGCGGCGATGTCGTAGCTTCAATTGAACATCGTGGTTCAATGACAATCGTATTGAAATAGACGATAATTAAAGAGAAATTATTGCTGTCAACATACGTCAGGTAGACAACTGGTCATAAACTAATGAAGGATAATTGTAGTGTTTGAGTGTTACTAACAATTACTAAAAGTAACAAAAGTGAAATAAATTCTTGATTTATGCTGTTAAAGAATAAGTGATAATTGGTATTATATTTCATACTAATTAGGAACAAGTAAGTCATAAGTAGTATTATCGACACCTTAGCTAACACTCCATGCGCAAGTAACACGCGTAATCGCATTTCTATGGCGCAACGTTTATGTGATGCGTGATGAATTCAAGCTGAAGTTGGATGAGTAAAGTCAGTAGCATCAAGACAAGTGATAGGAAACTTAGTTAATGAACTAGTTTCAACATTGATATTTTCCGTACTGTGAGTTTTTTCATGGAAATATTTTAATTCAAAGATGTATTGGCACTTTGTAAATTAAACAATAGTCTAATGTGAATAGCCCGCAAGACATGCATGATCACAGATAATTAAAAATAAGAAATTAAATTTCTTTGCCTTTTTATGTAATGAAATAAAAATTGTTGCCTCATGTACTGGTTTTTGGCATGAGGCCAGCTAACATCCAGCGTACACATTCAAGATGTAAATAAATTTACAAGTGTGATAAACACTTGCTTGCTTGATTAATCTAATTTGCCTAGATTGATCTGCATTGGTTAAAATCAGGTTGCTTACTTAGTCTGGTCTTAAAATTCAAAGTTTAATTGCTGATTACTATGTCAATAGGTTGATCTAAAGGTATAATTACCGCGGTTGATTGCTTGCAAATAAAATGCTAATCAGCGTTGTGAACAATGTGAAGATTGTCGATTGTTATTGTAATTTTGCTATCCAGGCATTAATTAGGCGGCGAGCACATTGTCCACCCGCAACAAAGCACCTGCAGGCATTCCTGAGACGTGGCACGATTCGCAATATCCACATCACAATCAGAAAAATGCAGAAAACTCGCGGGGGAATAAGTAATAACCGTTTTAAATTATGCAGTGCAACTTAAGCGCCAGGAAATAGTTCATTAGCAATAAGTCAATCGGCTCATTGTCTATAAAAAGAATTGAATAACTTGATCTCATCGACAATGTGTATAACGGTTGATTTATGCGAGAATCGTGGTAGAGATAAAATTAAGCGCGAAACAAGTATGTCTCATCTGAGTTTCCTCAGAGTTGTAATTATTTGGTGTGAAGCATATTTTAATGGCAAACACTCCTCGCATTGTCAAATAGTCTCAGCGATATATAGGTTGAAGAAGCGTTAATTCGATCAGTACGTTGCCAGACTCTGGTGAATTAAGACAAAACTGGAACAAAGTTAAGGCAGACTCAATAGTGACTTATCTTAATCGTGATCGTGTCAAAGCGTAACAAGCAACATAAATTAGGTGAGTTTAAGCTTAACAAGTTAACAAACAACAAGTATATCTCTCCTACCTTATTACAAGGTTTTAGTTGTTTCTTGGACATTGCAATGTGTGATAATACCATAGAATGGAAATAAATAATTCATTAGCAAATAAGCTACGAGTTTTTATTACTTTTTATTTCTGCGGTTAGCGGTTAATCTAAATGTATTTTCTTGTTCTTCATTCATTTCCATACGAATAATCATAATTTAATTACTGCTTTATTGTGGTGTGGAATTTTCAACTTGATTTCCATTTCAAGCACATTTTTCACATTTATTTCATATAGATGGAATATTATATACAGCAATTTGCATTTTTAATGATATGTATTGTGTGTGATGTCCTAAAAATAACGCAGCGTGCTGAATGTTAAGCAACGCTGATGAAAGAAATGAAAGTTTGGCCATGAATACAAATCGATTTCCAATTGAGTTTGGAGTGGCGAATACAAAATGTAATTCATAAATTTATAAATCGCATTTTCACGGTCAATAACTTCCTAATATGCCACTCAAAGTGAGTTTAGATGAACGCCGCGAATGAATGCAGGGCGAGATAAAGCGACAATCAGTGATCAAACGGTGCAAAGTGATGTCATTCAATAAGGTGCAGCCTCATTGTTTGTAATAAATAAACAATTAATATTTTATGGCTTTCTAGGGTAACTGATTTGGTTGGTAATACCATGGTGATCACAACATTCGAAAATAACAAGATTTAAGCATAAATATTTAGTCTGCGGTTCCATTTATGATTGAATTCATGCTTATTGACTAACTAGTTGTGTGTTGAAAAATGGGTAAAGATGTGTTTTTCAACACCTCTTCTTTGTCCAATTGGGATTTAATCCGCATCGGAATGCGGTACCACAGCCGATAAATCTCTCGTGCGACCTTCGCTAATCCGATAATCCTCTTAGGTATGCAGTAGAACCATCTAGACCGCAGAAAAGAGAAAAACTGCGGCCATGGGCAGAACGAAATGAAACCAAATTTAATTAAACCACCCTACATGCTAGTAATTATGATCAGTGGTTTAAATCATAAGTTCGGACTCACATTTCACGATGAAAATGCGTAATAATTAAACGATGCGCAGCTTGCAGTTTCGCGAGCTGACAAACAACTTCATTCCAACCGCATAAAGCGTGACTACTGGCGCTAGTAAAATACACTCGAGTGCATATTATAGGCATTAAATGAATTTAACCATGGTACGCAATGTGCAATGTTTATCAATTTTTAGACGGACTGGCGCAGATCCAGTAATAAATCTACTTTATGCAAGATGCAAACATTGTACAGATTACATGATTTACAAACTCAGTTTTACTCCTATTTCATATCGACAAATAACTTTAACTGGACCTAGAAAAACAATAATAAAAGGCAGAAATAGACTTACTAGTTTGTTGTTGTGACCTTGAGCATTCTGTTGCACTTTATTTAGCGCGATTTTAAAACGTTATTGAAATTTCATACTTGGATGGATATAGAGTTTTCCGGAAGTACGATTTATTCTCTCTTATTTAGCACTTTGCTGAGAGGTAATTGTTGTTGGCAACGCGCACGATGTTCAACTAGAAGTTCCGTAGTCAGCTGAAGCTGAAACTCTGCAGAGTATCTGCTTCAACACCTGCATGACTTGTTGCTATCAATAGTTGATCAAATCCGTAAACAGATGGCCTACATATGCTCAAAATCAACTAAAATATGAACAATTTAACTCAGGCTTAAGCATCTTCTTTTGCTTTCAACACAAAACCTTGCAAATTCCAATGGATATCAATTAAACAGAAATGATATCATCTACTATTCTCAATTTATCCTTGAATATCCATTACTAACAGACATCTTTCAACAAATTAATAACTCCATAAAAGCAATTTAATTCGCATTTCTTACTTTCAGTCTCCAATAAATCTAGCACGTTGCAACTTAAAAAATGCTTTCCCCGTGGAGTTTCGCTCTTGTGCCGACCTGTACGTACTTACAATCTATTTTCATTGGGTTGCTTATTGATTGTAGCCGTACATTTAGTTCTAGTACTATCAACATCTACATCGATTTGCAAGGCAGATTGCCCGCTGAATTTCCTGCAGCTTCATAATAAGTGCTACTATTTCAGCACCGACCGCGTGCAATGGAGTGATTCACATTTTAGATGTTCATCCTTGAATGCCACTTTGGTTACACTCAAGAGTAAATATAATAATAGGAAATTGATTAACTATTTACGCAATGAGAACTTAGGTATGACAAGCATATAGATATGGGAAGTGAAGAAAGGGTTTGACTGAAAATGATGTTGTAGATACTAAGGAATGGTGGATTGGTGCAAGATATGATTGGAAACAGAAGCAATGGCAATGGGGAGCTTCTGGCAAACCCGTCAAATTCAATTATTTCGTTCGACATTTATATGGCAGGACGAAATTGGAGTGGCACTGCGCATTTTTAGATCGACGTCATCATTACCAGTAGGTATTTTAATTAATGGTTAAACATCCAATTCATAATCAACCATTTTATTCTTTCCAGATGGAGTGCCGATCCTTGCACAATGAAAAAATATTTTATTTGTATGCAGAATAACAATTCTCCGCAAGAATCGGATGATAAAGACAATGTCATCCCAGTTATAGTCTCTCGTGACTTTTTGGAAGAACAACATCTTAAAGGATCCAATGGAGACAATCAACCTGCATTCGTTATAGCTTCAAGCGCTTCTACATCCTCTCTGAAACCAAAAGGTAATTCTCGTCCAAATCGCCCACATCCACAAGAACGTTATGCCTGCCCTAAGGGATATGGATCGGTACGTAAAGCTTGCTACAAGTTCTCCAAGACTCTTGCCACCTGGCAGGAAGCGTATTTTGCATGCACGGGTGATGAAGAATTCAATGGTACATTGGCAATTATTCCGGATAAAAAGTATGATCGTGGGATTAGGAGATATGCCAAGAGGATTGGGGCGAATGTACATGAGAGATGGATTGGTGGGATTTACGATTGGCAGAAGACTGCTTGGAAGTGGGCTGCGAATGGAGTGATTATCCAGCACAAGGAGAAGGATAGAGATGTCCTAAGGTGGCATTGTCTGATTTGGAGTCCGTTGCTTACAGATAAGTGCGTTGCAATATGATAACTACTTTCGTATTAAACCTCGATTGATATAATTTACATTTGAAGGTGGACATCAGATAGTTGTGTAATTAAGAAACACTACATCTGTCAAACATCGCCACAGGCTTTCGTTCCAATGGAGATGCAACGATATCCTCAGTCTCAGGTAAATGTAAAAGATGGACAAGCACGGAAAAAGTTCGACTACTCGATACTTTTAGAATTGCGAAGGAATAGCACTCAGCGGCAGCAACAATTTCAATATAGACGTTTGTAGATAATGAGAAATATTCTTGTTCAGCGACTTTGCAGCATTTTTCTCCTTATCTAGATATCTTCAGTTTTCAGTATTCTAGTCTTCTACAGCTTTATATTGTTTTATTGTCTTCAATTGCATCTGTAAACCGTTGCAGTATTATCTTAGATATCATAGTTATTCTAGATTGTTCAATGTATTTATTAATATCTTACTATTTATTTTATGCAAATAAATTGTGACTAATTTTATGTGATCAAAGTGTTTAAACTTGATTTCTTGCAGTAAATCCAAAATCAATTCTAAACACTCTTGGGTGTTATTGTTTGGTGATTAATTTATTATTTATAATTAATTTGCTTTGTGTTCTTTGTTTTGTAGAAGATAAAGAAACAAATTCACCAAGAGTACAGTGCAATAAGGAAACGAAGCGGATTTGATGGAAAGCCATGAAAAAATCACCTTAACCTATGGAAAAATGCATGCTTACAATTTAATTTTAGGTGTGTGTAATGATTAAAATGTGTTCTTACTACTCATTAGTCATACAATCAGTGTTATCCGATTAAGCTTATTAAGGTATTTTATGTATTATTGCTCTAAGTTTGTAATAAGATAAGGCCTGCTACATCAGTATAAAGTTAAAAGAAGGTTAATATAGAATGTGTTTACATTATTTGTTCGAATGACTTGTAGATATAGATTTTGTATTCTGCAAATTTAAGCGAACAATTAGATTATCGGCAAGTTAATAAAATTAGACGTATTTAAGACATGCTACTGTCTCTCGTTGGACAAAAGCAGCAACTCTATGGTGTTGACAAGCGTCATGAAGATGGCACTGCATGCTCGAAAGTTCGCTAAAACACTGAGCCTATTTCAATGCAATTCAGTGCAACAAATGCAATTGAAATTATCTATTTTGATTACGTTTGTTAAAAAATATGAGTGTAAAATTAGTAAAATTGAAATGTAAACCAAACAAACATAAATCTACATAATAAAATGTACAATATTTTAAATCACTTTAATTCTTCGGAATAAAATTAATTCATTGCAATTTTTTTGTGCAACGCATATGTGCTTCACATATGCACATCGCAAAACCGTTTAGATGCAATGACGGCACCATGCGAAAGCTTGAAATTTATTATATGAGGGCTGATTAGCATATCGTATATACTGCAACGTGCAAACGACATTCGGGCGGTTAAATGACAGTTTGTACCTCAAGGAAGGCTTTATTTTCGATGTGATTAGTCAAGTGAGTAATGCATCTAAGTAGGGCAATGTAGGTAGAGCGTAATTTATATTGCTAACATTTAACTAAACGGAAAAATGTAATAAATTATATGGAAATTTAATATTCACATACGATAATTCATCTTACTTGGTCCAGTCTCCAATGCCACCAACAAAACCTCGTATAATCTCATAATAAAAGACTATTAGTTACTCTAGTCATTTCACGACTCTAGTCGGCACGACCCCGGCGTAGAGCAAGTGTTTACACTGCATACATTATCCTTGGGGAGCATGCAAGGGCAGCAATTAGCCACCGTAGCTCCATGCACGTAATATATTAATATCTTACCCCGGAGTGTCGAGTCCTAGCTCCAAGGGAAGGCTATTAATTCACGCTGACATGTATTAAAATTCTGGAGACCGCACCGAAGCTGACCCTCCTGCAGGTCTCAACTTTTACACACTCGACACAGGATAATGCTACTAGCCTACGATAGGCACGGAGGACAAGGGTGTGGTTTCAATTAGATGATCATGCTATTGATGGTTGCATTCATTTCAAGCATGCCACTACAATGCGCGCTCGTTTTTATTTGTTATTTGGATCGGCACGTTTTGCTCGTTGGCGATTACCATCGCTAACTTCATTGGCCGCTAGATGCTCAATTTTATTGACTCTTCAATAGTTACACTCTTATCGGATACGAATCGAGGACAAAGGACTCTAAAAGTGGAAAATGTGCGGCACGTGGCGATCTGTGCGCCTGCTTTCATGTTGTGATTGTTTGATGTTTAATAAAGGTATTCGAAAGTCTCTCACAGAGCCTTTGAAAGGATCTTCTCGGAAATGCGTAAAAATTGAATGCTTTTGATGCACTTGTCACTTTGAAATTTATTAAACACTTGTCTTCCTTTTCCTTCTAGGGTGACTATTTGCAAAGACACCTGCTTTATTTGATTTTTAATTATCTATGAATAATCCACTGCATGCATGTAAGGACATCCCTTCATTTTGCTCCTCGGACCCTTCGCCGTACCCTATAATCCAATAAAAGCGATTCACCACGCTAGTCGAGTATGTTTCCAACAATAGCTTAACCCCTCTTATTGCTGGTTTAATCTGCTGAAATTACTTTCGTTTTTGAGCTCTACAAGAGGCGAATAAATGAGAATAGTTGCCTGATCAATTGACAATTTATAAACAAATTAATCGTCTGCACATTTTGGACATTCCTGCAAGTTTATTCATAACGATTTGAAGATGGGTTGGGAGCTGGAATTGGTCGTTATCGATGGAAATGTGTTTAATTAATTCCGAACTGGAATCGTAAACGATTACGTCGATCGATTGGTCGCAATGCGGTGCGGCGTGTGTGTTGTAATGTCGGGGACATTCCTATCCGACCAATTAACAAACAAATTTAACGCTGATAACGGCGTCAATTACCGACAAGCCAGCGTGTGCGTCCATACGCACAATTTGGAGGCAACAAAGACAAGAATTTTCTAATAAACCACGAGTGAAAAACGAGGAAAATTAGCAGTGTTTTAGTGTATTGTGAATACACTTCACATACACATTTGTAAAGTTGAATTCTGAGATCAATCTTGTTTGAAACTTCAGCCTTGTCTCCTGTGTGTGTCTTCTTGATTCATCTCGTCGCTTGTGTGACTTTTGGGTTTTAGCGCGGCCGGAATTTTTGTAGCCTGGTGTCCACGAATGTTGTAGTTTATTTTTATGCTTTTCGGCAACCGCTGCCCTGGTATCGATGATGTTCGGCAGTTTTAATTGGTATGAGCGCGCCGGTGCGTCGGTGCCGATACAGAGAAATAGTTAGCGCAACAGTAGTTAAAACCCGAGTGCAAAGCGACCCGAGGGGCAATAAAGATAAAGCCGGGAGATGCGTCGCCCCGCGCGATGGGTGGCCTTGTTGTGTCAGTCGATATTGGAAAAATCAACAATTAGTTCGATTTATGTGCGATATCACCTTCACTGATGTGCGCAGGGCACAACCCTGCAGCCGGCATTCGCGGGTAAATTTCGCATTGTGTTGTATTAGGTGTTAAAATTCAATGTGTGACAGGATAAAGCCCGCGATCAGCGCCGGCGATAACGGACAAATGTGCGCGAATCTTGTCTCATTGTTTTGGCGTAAAATCTTTATTTAGCCGATGGCTTCGCGCCGATACGTCTCGCTCGCGTCGTATTTATAACCTTGTTAACGACGCCGCCGATTCGTTTTGTATTATTATGCGCACACGCGTGAATCGCTTTACAATTGCTTATTTATTTCCACTTTGCGCTGTCGTGCGCTGAAAACAAAACAACACTAGACGAAATGCACATTAGGAGGGAATGCAGCGCGAGGAATTCGATCCGCAAGCGCCATTTGTGTATTTTTAAGAGTTTAATCTCTGAACAAATAAAAAGTGTTAATTGATTCATAAAGTCTAGACGACATTAAACACTTTAAATTACACCAGCAGGACTGAGGAATATGTCAATTTCAGTACCGTTCATGATTTCTGTGCGTTTTTGGGGATGTTTGTTTCTCAACACTTTCCAAAGGCACAAGCTACTTTTTCGCGATAAATGCTTTTAGCAGATGTAGTCATTGAGAAATTAGTGGCTTGCGTTAAAAATTCGGTGCAGTTTTATGGATGTGACCCTTTGAGTTATGTGCTTCTTAAGCTCGCCAAGTCCGGCACGATGGCCGGCGGCTTTTTGCCGGTCGTGTCGCGATCGGCGGTGACACTTTTTGTCGCCGGCCCGGGCGCGCACTATCGCGGCGCGTATCAAAGGCCTGAGCGACATTGTCGGTGCGTTTGAGTGATAGTAATTAAGGTGGGCATGCTCGCATGATGACCAGCACCGCAACCACCTGCGACACTCGGCTATCATCATCGCAACGGCTATTTATTATTGCTGCAAATACTGTCAATTAATACTGCCTTTCTCTTGCCTTTCACTGCTCAGTGAAGATAGAGTGGCGCGCAGACAAATCTTCCCGAAAATACAGTGGCCCTGCAGGTAGGAGATTCGCACGCCCTCATCTGATGATTTCTAATGTTCCCAATATTGTATCGTTGGCCCGGCACGCTCGCATTTCGTCTATGATCAAAATTAAATTCTTACAGTAGTCAAAAAATGCGAGTCACGCGCGGAATGCGACGAAGCGGCGAGCAATAATGATCCGCGTGGCGTTTCCACCGTGAGAGCGACCGCCGCATCATCTCTCTTCATCTACTCCTCTTCCCACTCTCACCTGCGCGCCGCGGCGAAGAAGCATTCGCCGACAAAGCGGTTTATTCTTGTTTTAAAGACACAGATTTAGTATTAAGTTTAACTCGCGCGAGCGCAGCGCGGCAAATAAAAGTAATAAATTTATTGCTCTTAAAAGTGTTTATAAAACATGGTCGGCGAGGCGGAGGCGCGCATTCCCGCCGCAATCACAGCGGAACAAGGCATCTGCCGCCGCCCAGCCGTGCACTGCTCATTTTATCGCTCCTAGGAAGCAGGAGGCGAAATGCCGAATGGCGAAATGATTGAATTTGGGGTGGATTGTGAAATTTGTTGGGAGAGATGGATGTGTTTTTTGTTGTTATCGCGTTGGATTGCGAGAATTGAAACAATCGAAACAATGCGAGAACGCCGCCATTTTTGGACCATAAAACACGCCACGATTGCCGCCGATCAGGTCGCTATTCTTCTGCTTCTTGCAGTTGCGACTCTGTCTGAACAATGGGTACTGATTTTTGCATTCGCACCACGCCGAAGGAAGCAAGAAAACGTTTTGTTAATTGTCTGCTTCGCGAGAAACAAACTCAATCAGTTTTTCAACACGCCAATGACAGTGATTTCATTCCCCATGCAATCGACCATTTTTTATCTTTGCAACATTTGCAAATTGTCAAAGTGAAATTGCTGGATTCGCCTAACTCAAGCCAGAATACAGTCTGGGCGAGTGGAAATATGGTTACAACAACGGAAGAATTTCCATTTCCACGTAAAGTTTCAAGACTTCCTCAGAAGCTCACAAACCTTTCACCCTTGCCTTCAACCCGCGCATTCTGCTCAACATTGCGCTCTTTGCACGGCGGCTCCGTGAGTACAGAGCAAAACTGCACGCACGCGACATTCCGGGAGTTTTTAAAATTTGTGTTTGTCAGATCTCACCTTATAAATTATTCAAGCATTGTGCGCGCCCGATGCGCCGCGTCGAGCCGCTCGTAAATAACCCAGCCCGGAGGAACCGGCGGTAATTTACGAGCGCATGCGCGAAATATAACATACAGGGTGGTCCGCAACCACCTTAGCTTAATACATTAAACTTGGACAACCTTCCTATCATATAAAATTCGTTGGGTTACATTTAATTGAGTTGCTTTAAAGAATTCTCTAGGATAGATTGTTGTTAAAAAATATTGATTGCCTACTTGTGGAGCGGTCCAAGAAAGAATCTAGTAAGGATTAGTGGTTTCTTCTTGACGACTCTGTAAGTTTCATTTTGCATATCGTTGACATTGAAATAAAGACGAGAGGACATTCAGCACTAAACGGTTCGCTTCGCTCGCGCTCCTACTGTTTATAAATTATCGCATAAGGCACACATGCTCACTAAAAGCGTACGTTAACAGCTCGATTATTAATATTCTCTTCTGCTTGTCTTCTGGCTGCTTTTAACTCTTTCTAGCTGTCTTAACATTGCTTTTTCAGTCGGTAAATGCTTACAAAACTCGACTGCTAAACATTTGTCATCGGTGGAAGGACAAATTTCATAAATATTATCTATATAGATTCCTTCAAATATAAAATTCTACTCAATAACTCTAAAAAACAACATCTCTGCAAACCACTCTAACATTCAAAAAAAAAAAAAAAAACACTCAATAATGTTTAGTTTTTAATTAAATCTCTCATTGCCACATTGACATAATGAATAAATTCCTATGTTTCTACCCCATTGCTATTCTCCTCACCCTTATTCCTGAACGCATCACATTACATCCCCCAATGCACGCTTTCATTGCCTCAATATGCAACTAATATCACACACATCAAAGGACTGTTATTCAAAAAACAAATATGCTCTTATTAAGGGTGGCTGCATGATTGTTGTCATGGGGTCATGAAGAGTTGTTTTATTTGCTACAAGTGTTTTTGGTATGTCGAGAAGCAAGTGATAACATTTAGCAAACAAGTTTACTTTTGCATACATTTCTGTTCGGTTTTGATGTGCGTACTTTTCTTTTACATCATCCTGCAACTGCTGGAAGATGCACCCACTTTATACGACGAGCATTTTAATTAATTGACGCTGCACGGTCGTAAATTAACGAATGCTTGATGTTAACGTCGAGGGAAAGAGTTAATGTCTCATTATGTTGCGGTTTATTAATAAACACCGCGTAAAAAAGCCTAAAGTGTTTCGGGAAGAAGGCAAACAGACTTCAGGTACAGGCAACCAGGTCTACACCATTCTTAGAATGATGCATTGTCTGGAAACTTGATTAGGAAACCAGATTAGGTTTAATAAGATCGGAAACAATGAGAAATTTCCTTCCACTCTTCACTACATAATTACTGCAGGTAAAAGGTGCTGAAATATCTTCTGATTTTTGGACTATGATAGGAGGATAGTGCATAAATAACGGTAGCAATCACGAGGCGAAAAGAAAGCACCGCTCGAATTAGTACCGGCCTTGCCTAACGATTGAAACAAGGCACAATCCACAATGTGGATGTCTTTTGAGTCGTGTTGTAATGTCACCTGCTGGAATGGTATTTGAAATTTCTAATAAGCACTTAAACGAGGTGGATATTTTTATAATACCAACGAGGCAAATTCCTTAGATTGCTACTGTTATCAATACGAGGAATTTGTGCTATACGAAAATAACAAAATTATAAGTTGGGAATCCTTAAAATAGCTTTAACGAGTGGCTTTAATAAATAGAAATAAATTTGGTTAAAACGAATATTTAAAATGCGGTGTATTAAGTATGTTATTCATTAGAAAATAATTAAATCATTGCATTTTTAAAAATATAAACATCATAAGTTAGCAATTAAGGGCGTATAACAACAACAACAACAACAACAACAACAACAACTCAGTGCAAATAGCTGCATCTCATCAACTACTAAAGTTGCTCAAATCATCTCATAAGATAGTTCTAACAAAATATTTGCGTGTTGTAAAACAGGGCACAGTAACGGTGCCACCAGTTTTATGAATCCTAAATGACTTACCTCCTATCTTTCTTTTTACTCCACATTTATGCAAGTTTTACGCGCTCTTATATTTTACTACAAACCGTTTAACTCATTCGCCTTGATTCAGCCCACCACATGACGCAAAATGCCGCCAACCAATTCAAATTTTTACAACGTTTAGCAACGTGCTATCAGCATTATGGCCGGTTGGTGGAGAGCAGATAAAATACTACTTAAGTTTTTATGCACGCGGCGCATTACTTTTTTGCATTCCCGAGCAAAGTGAGCAATTGCTGCCGGGATGCAGCAGGATGGTAGATGAGTGTCATGTGCGTGATTAAACTGATATTACATTGCGCTGGCGGACTTTTTAAATCATTAAACCGAAGTGAAATGGCCTAAAGATTGCGCTCAAGGCTTAAGGAAAGTAAATGACAAGTAATTCTGGCTTATCTACAACATATTTGGTTTTCTAATTTGCCTGAAAATTAACAGTGCATTGAATACAGTACAATACTACAGGTAAAAGACATTTGCTATGTTGGATGCACAAATTTATTTCTTTTCGTCTAACTTGACTAAAAGCGTACTATCTTGGAGTCACAAGAAGTAATGTTTATATTTGCACGTCGGGTGCCTCTCATATTCCACATTCGACACATTAGTGGATCGGTAAATGCTTTGCATGCGTGGAAATAAAATGCGGCGATTCTGCGAATGGTTATCGAAACGACTCCGATGTTAAACGCTTTTAATGAATGCAAACGTCGGCTGTAATTACCTCTATGTCGGCGCAGTGCTTTTAAGTTCTGCGTTTATCTGACATAATTGTACCAGCCTGATGCAAGATATAATTGTTCAATCAATGAATGAATTTCATGGTTGCTGTTTAAATGTTCTACCTCGAAAATTACTCTTTGCTAAAAAGGAGCTAAAAAATAGTAAACTTCCAACATGATTTAAGCTACATTAACAACCGAAGGCATCTAAAAAGTTGTTTTTCTTCTCGTTAAAATATTTTTCAATATTAATTAGTAGGCCATTGTCAAATGAACGCCGCTTTGTCGGTTTTGTCGCTTGGTGCAGTCGGGCGAGTTATCGATGCGCAGTACGCGCAGGCGAAGAAGAAGATCCTGCGGCTGCTACGGACTCCATTACGCCGGGCGAGCTTTATGCAAATATCGCGCGGCAGGACGCGCAGGAGTGCGGCCATTGGTTGTAACCATGACGACGCCCCTGCGAGCCAGCGAACACGCCACACTGTTGTTCAGCAGGAGGAGAGGTGAGGCAGTGAAGTACTGCGGTTGCGCATGCTTTCTTCTCTGGATAACAACTACGGAATGGTAGGAATAGCAGAGGGAAATTTACCAATAAGCAATGCAAAGATTGTCACAAGCATTTTTATGAAATTAGAATTAAAAGAGATGATTTGCAGTTTAGAGCACAATAAAGCCAAAAGTTGATTGCATTTTTCACTAGTAACAAATTCTCTTTGATTCACAGAATGATCTTAATTTGTCAGACTATAGTTGTTCAATAGAAATAATGCAAGAGCAGTATAACCTCCTGCAATCTGTAATCACTAAGCCTTTAAGACTAAATTAGAATTTCCAGCTATTAAGAAAAAGCGTTACGATGATTTAACCATCAAAACATTGTCTCAATTTGTCTTCGGGCAGATTACTCTTGCTTATGAGCTGTCAAAAAGTTTAAGTCATGAAGCGTCCCAAATGAGTTTCATGCTTTTCACGCGTTTCACGCACGGTATCTCTTTCAATTGAGCTGTACTCGTCGAAGCAAGCAAGAATGATAGTTAAAATCTTTTCTGAAATTTTAGTTATTTCATGCCTTTGCCCTTCGCCATTCTAAGATTTTGAGTTTTATTTATTAGAATTAAAATCTGCTTCAATTTAATCTGGTCTTCTCTCGGCGTTGCGATTATCTGTTTGCAGAATTGCTACCATTGTGTGTTCCACATCAATTAATCCCGTCGAGTACTAAATAATGCCAATCTCGATGCAAAGCAAACATGAATGACGCGCGACGTGCACGCGTCGTGCAAAAGAATGCGCAATTTGCATTCGTATTTCTATATTCAAGCGGATCGCCATTCATGCCAACAATTTCCACTATTTCTCAAGTATTCGTTATGCTCTTTACTTACGGCATAATGAAATAATAAAAGTGATAAGTACAATCAAGTCCATACAATTTAAGACATTCAAAGACATTCTTGAAATATCAATTTCCAACGTAGAGACCTTAATGAAATGTCTTTTATTGTAATGTCTCAAATTAGCATCAATCTGGCATTTGCCTCCCGGAATGCACTCCGCAATTAAATTTGTTTATTTGACACGACGTCGCAAAACGTCTACCAACTCCCGACAGATTTATCACCACTAGCTTAGTGATTTACATCCCAACGCGCACTGATAACGCTGATCGATGATTTTCCGCCTGCCTTCGAAAGGGATGCTATTTATATTCCGTCCTGCTGGCACTGCAGCCGACGCACTGCAGCCGCGTCGCGACGCCCTATTCACCTTCACGCCAGCGCACAATGCCAACACCGCAACACCTATTCATAGACAACCTTTGGAGCGTCAATACTGCCAATCGCGAGCAAATGGCACGTGACGGACGAGAACCACGAGGAAAACATCTGAGCAATTTGTTACACAAACAAGCAGCTATGTAAGACGGCTTTTTCAGGAGGAAAATGCAGGCAACAAAGTAAATTCGATTAAAATCAGTGGCCAGAAGGCGATCTCAATCAATTCGCACGTCATCTCATGCCATATTTGAGGTAGTTTCTGGTGAAGAAGCGCTAAAGGTGAAGTTTCACTCATCAGCGACGCGCAACAAATTTTAACATTCTTCGCGGAAATCGGAAATGCGAGGCACGCATTTCCACGTACGCCACGGCGACACGGCCACCTTTGGCGAGCAAAAAATGCAGCGCGCGCCGCAATCGAATTATCGACGCGATTTTCGCACGGTAATTAAACGCACTCAACCCTTGCACGAGCAACAAGTGCTGAGAACTGGAAGGAATCTCGAGGCACCTTCGGCAGAATATACAAAGTGTCTCAGAATAGAATAAAAAACAATACGAGAAAATAAACAAACCAACATTATAGGAAATCCAATTTTTGCTAAAGATAGTAACTTTATTGATTTTTCAAAGAATGTCGAAGCAGGTCTCTAGTGCTTTGTTTGAAATGTAGTGTGTGTTTGAGTCTTGTCGTCTCCACGTTTTGACAAATTGCGTTACTTTTCCATTTATTAAAAGTGCTGTTCAATGTCGTGCGGATTAATGCATTTGCGCGCAGCAATGTCATGCTAATTGCAGGGAAGTTTCATGTTTGCCGTGCGGACAAAGTGCGCGATTATTTACCGCCCGGCTGGCAAAAATTTGCAAACAATTTCAATTATATCCGAAGAGACACATTACAAATTACCTTTGAACTTCAAAAATACAATAATTGCTCGGTGCGTTTTCTACTTGAGAAAAGGCTCACCAGGAG
Source organism: Diploeciton nevermanni (assembly GCA_027575565.1). Classification (NCBI taxonomy): domain Eukaryota; kingdom Metazoa; phylum Arthropoda; class Insecta; order Coleoptera; family Staphylinidae; genus Diploeciton; species Diploeciton nevermanni. The sequence goes on from JAODIE010000005.1 coordinate 3,133,688, forward strand.
AAGCTACAAGCCAGTTTTTTTTTTATATAATTCATTAACTAATGTGGCTGGGGCGAAAATGAAGTCGGTTAGAGTTACAATTATTTATTAAGTCATATGCAGGTTGCAATTTTAGCTGCTTGGCAGTTTAGCATTCTGGTTAATTCCTAGTTAAGCAAGGTACAGCTAGAAAAGTCAGCTGAAGTAGAGCGAACGTTGTAATATGAGAAGGCACTTAAATATGTTAATATGCCGGTATGATGGCTCGTTATACTTTCACGATTTCAATTTTGATTAGTCAACTTATAACCTTAAAACATTATAAATGTTTCACCTACTTGACGACACTTTTGCATTACGTGAAAATGTTTGCAATTTATTAATAGTCATCTCAACTCGAAATCTGGCGATTGCCTCCAACACCTGTTTGGACCACAAGAGATACTTCCATGTCCATCTTGATGGTGGTGTGGACTAGAACGCCACAAAGATAGCTCCTTCAGCTCAGTGAGTGAAAGGTCGCTTTTTATGAGGAATCAACGCCGTAAATAAAACAGTTAACGACGCTTGCACAGCCACGGGATTATTAAAAAGAGCGCTTGTTTACATAAATCGAGCAAACCCCTCACCTCCGCGCTGATACCTGGCAGTTGATGCGATGGTGTGTTAATAAAAACAGCGCATATCTTTCGAGGGCGATGCCGACGTGGAGAGATTAATATCGCGCAAAAGGGTGGTTTATTAAAATTTAATGACTGCACGCGGCAAGATCTTACCCAGAACTTGAGCGTAATAAAATTCATGCACAGAGGACTACTCCTTCAAGAGCCAAGTGATGAAATTATGATTATGAACTTTTAATAAACGTTCCAGACTTAATTTGTTGCTGTTAGAACGCTGATTATTTTGTTTCTTCACGAACTAATAAGTCCTTGACATCTTGGTGTTTAGCTTTTTGGTCACACTTTGCATTAACATAAGCGTACGTGTCTCCTGAAAACCCCAAATGAGCAAAACACCCTTATTTGGTATTCCACGGCAGCGTCGCGACGCCGGAGAATTCCAACTCAGTAATGACTTCATTCAGCTGTAAATTATCATCTTGAAGTGAAATATTCATTAAAACGCACTAAACTTGGTTGGGAATTAAAGAAATCGAAATTCTTGAAACTATTCACATCTAATCGTGGGACAGGTGCCTATGGTGTCGTTCCTAACGAGGGTCGCGTTTTTGCCCTGACTACTCCCTGCGGTGCGCGATGCCAACCTCTCGGCGCATTATTGATTACCTCGAGATGCCCGTCTGCATTGTCTTAGCACTTATCTCTCATCTTTCGCTGGCAGATCAAGCTGGAGAACTCTAATCGGTATTGTTCATGACGCATAACTATTACTCATTGAAACATCGATGAAGAGATTCTTATACGACTGATTTAACGAACGTGTCAACTCCTGTCCTGCTGTGCAGCACGTCAGTGGAATTAAATCGTTGCCAAGATGGCTGTCAACTTGTTAGCCTATCAATAATTCCATGGACAATCTTCTCACATGATCACCGAGTGGTTTTAATTGCAAACTTGTGGGGGTTCCTAATAAAGATAAGCATCTACAAGCGCCCTATCGCAAACAAAGTTTCCCGAAAATGGTTGTCACTGCTTTGCCTAACTAGATCTCAGTCTAAACCACGGCTGATTGCGCATAATTTACGAGTGGCTTCGATTTGAGGCCTCTTCGTATGTCATCTCATAATGCAGTTTTTATAAGTTTCTCACAATCAAAACGTAATTTATAGTCTCAAGTCATATGTGGCAACTGATGTGGCTCACTGAAATGCAGTTTCTTGTTTATTTTCAATGAATTCGCATGGTTTTGTGTAATTTACGACCGTGCCTACGAATGCAATTTACCCGCACTCGGCTCCCGCATGATTTGGAAAAAATAGCACGGCAGTTAACGGACAGCCAATCTATCGGTTCGTGCTGTTGTAAGTTGTTCTTGCGCGCACATGTGAGCCTCCCCGACGCCGGGATGATTTACGGACGGAAGCGTCTTCCTCCTCGGTGCTCTGCAGCTGTTACGAAAGTGTCCCGAAAACTGTCTCAGGAATTGTCTCCAGAATACAAACACAAACAACATTTAACCAACTGAAAAACAACTAAAATTAAATCACAATTAAGCCTTCTAATTTGTAGGGAAATTAAATCGTAAACGAATTCAACTAATTTACAAATTAATTGCACCACATTGGAGTGAGTGTTTTTCTCGTGTCTGTTTTCAATTTTCTCAGCCTTTGCGGACGCGTCTCAAAAGACAAAGCCGAAAGTGCGCTCGATAACGAATAATTGCCTCGCATTACCGCGCGACGCTTGATTAATTACACGTAATTTATTCAGGCGTGTCTTCGGTTGAGGAGCGTGCAGTCGTCGGGTCATGGTGCACGCATTTTGTCTGATTGCACCGAGATGTGCCGAGCACCACTCATGATAACTTAATTGTGCTGGGTGAAATTGAAAAATGATTTCAGATTGATCTTGAGGATTTCACAATTCCAACACGACTTTGCCATAGAGGCAATTGAAACGAATCAATAGAACTTTTAAAATAAGTTAGAACGCAACAAGAAAAACGTGAAATTTCCTCTGCTTAATGAAAGTATTGATTTTATCAATTCTTGCTTGTCAACGTGATGGAAATTATTGGAAGTCATCGAAATAAATTAAATTCAGGGAAATCTTTACCATCTCAACTATGTGATTAGGAAATAAGGAAGAAAACAAGGGGACACCCGGGATTGAACCAGGGACCTCTCGATCTGCAGTCGAATGCTCTACCACTGAGCTATGTCCCCGACAACGCCCAACCAAAAACTATGGTAAAAATTGTATAATTGTGGATTAATAAAGTCACATTGTTTATAACTAAACATATTATAAACAAATTCCGTGTTTTGAAGAGATTTGAAGAGCAATTTATTTAATATTACCTGGAAAAACTCTTATTTTTTCCTTGTTCGACTTGACCCTTTTTGTGTTGTCAATGTCATCCAATTTTCTCTACTATCTGCTTGTATTTATGCTTGATGTAAACCTCATAAACATTGCTCTTCGTTCTTCTTGTGCCTAAGCGCGACGCTTAGTTGCTAGTTCTGATAATCGTTGTAGCTAATGCCAAGATTCGTTTTCTAGCGTGCATATAAATTTATCCGCGTTGAAAGGTCTCCTCATGAAGCGAATGCGCTCTCATCTACAAGTATCCGAGTATTGGTGGATGGAGAGAACGGTGGCATTCCGTTATCGCCGCCACCAATCGCCGCTGCACATCGGGATGTGCAGGCCGCTCAGGCCGCTCAGGCCGCTCTCGGAATGTCTGTAAATTGGTTCTTACAAGCCGCGACAAGGCATATTCCGCCGCTATATTTTAATAGTGCGGCCGACCATGCCGATATATCACCTGAAAAAAGCGCTCCCAGAGCGGCCAAATTCTGATATTTCATCTGGCGGCCAAAGTGTCCGCGAGTGCCCACCAAATCGTCGAATCGATCATGTTCACCGGCATGGCATAAGAAACGTCGAGGATCTTGTTTATAATTTATATGAGAGCATGTGACCACATTCAAACGACGATGAAAAAAGTGTCAAAACAAATCGATCGAATGAGAACGATTTCTAATTGCGTCGTCGTATTCGACGATAACACTGCGTGTTTCGAGTGGAGATCACAAAGGCGCCGAGCATGGCCACAAATGCAGCAAGAAAGAATGTAATTAATTATCGTAATTCATATTCAAATTGCGCACGCATAAATTCCTTCACCTCATCAACATTTTTAGTCAACATGAGGAATTATTATAAGCAGTAGTTCAGTTAATCTCATTCAGTTAATTCTAGTGGGAATTTTTAATTCTTGCTTATGTTTGGCGTATTTGGGAAGTTTTCGTGCGTACTGAAGATGATGAGCATGCGTCGAAGAATTTAGTTCGCCACAGATTTAATGCGTGTTTGTCGCTTGGTAATACATTTTTAGGTCGCATCTTGAAATATACGTTAAATGTGCATTGTGCATTCTTGAGACTCTTGGTGCTGTTGTTTGGGGTGCATTTAACGCCGCGCCACGGCCGACGAGTGCACAATTCACTCGGAAAGCTATTTCTGGATTGTTTTTTCAACGCGTAACGTGCATAGCAGCAATCGCTGCGATTCTATTTGCTACTGGGATGCTATAATCCTGATGTGGCATAAAAATAACCGCGAAAGACGCAATTATTACGTGAGAATCAATCAAGTTTGAAGAAACTTCTAGTGTCAACCGCAACTATTGTGATTACTTGAGCGTAATTATAGCATACAGAGTGAAATATTGCTGTCATAACACCCTTCAATAGACAACGTGTCTACGTCATCATGCAGCAGGATAAGAGCTGCTGCATTCTCGTTAGGCAGCACTTCCTCCAGCACACAACCAGCCACTGCTTGAATCGATTATTAAACACGATTATACGTGCAATGAGCTGTTATTTATGCACTTTTTTCACCCTCGGGGATATTTTTAGTCGCTAGTGTCGCCGCTACCAGCATTCCGTGAATACAAATGAGTTACAAGGAAGCACGGCGTGTCCTTCGTGCGCGCAGCCACTTTTCACTCGAAAGCGCCGACGGGCAAAAACTGAGGAAACGCGACTCATTCAGGATGCATTGAGAAGTAACTTGAGCGAGCCTGCGTTGTGTGTTTGACAATATGTCACAATTGTACGAATGGGAAGGTGGAAAGAATGACAGAAAAAAGTGGAAGATGAAATGGAGCACATAATAAAAACGCACGTGCACTGAGTGAAAAAATGAAGGTTTTACCTTATGTGTGGAGCTCCTCCTGGAAATCAATTACTGAGCGTCGAGACTTGACGGCGATCCTCTTCGGTGAACACCGAGAACACTTGCTTGAGAGGAGATGCTGAGTCTTCACGCTTGTGCGCGCCTAGAATCATTCTTGGAGTATTGGAGGAAGCTGGGAAGCCAATAATGGCTCTTGATTAGCGCAATCCGCGGAAAGCGTTCGGCAATCATCTTCCGATATAGTCAAAGTGCGCCGCAACAGTTGGGGAGCTCAATTTGCCTTTGTAAGACGAATATTTGGGGTTGGGAATAATTATGATGAACTAACGGCAACACTAAAACCATTACTGATTCCAATTCATTTCATAGGATTACTATTTCAAAATATTTGCATCTTGTTGACATTGACACGTTAGAAATTGAGACAAATTTATTGCCATATGTTAGAAGTCTCAACAAGCTGATGTCCATGAATAAATTCGTCCGTTGATTCGCATAATTGGCCAGTCAGAGGCATGCTGTCTGAGTCCCATTCGTGTATACGCAACCGAACGCATTAAAACATCAATTTGCTCGGCATCAGATCAAACGCATATGAAACATTCCTAGCACTAGATTTGATAAAAATGTTTAATGTTTTGATAACGCATTAAACCTATTTATTTAATGCGCTTCAGACCGTTTATTGTGTAGTGAAATTTGTCGACATTAGCTTCCCATTTTCACGTTGTCCAACTGTGAAGATGATCACAACGTAAACGCAGCTCGTAAAAGTGTCAAAATATTGTGCGAGCTGTAATCGTCTTTAGTTGCCGTTTTGTTTACGCGCAGCGCACGCGGCTGCATTTTATCGCCTCTTTCTTTTTGCTCCTCTCTCAGCCCAGCGAGAGCCTTCTGCGCGAATTCGGCAGATGAAAGCCGCTTAAGTGCCACTTAAAATATTAATTTTTGTGTTATGCAACGCGCGGCAGTGACTCTTATTAGGTAATAATCGTAAACAGCAAAAGCACGCCGCTACCAAACTTCTCACCAACTACACTGTTTCGCATGTGCTTAGACACAGTCGGATCGAATTACTAATGGTGCGAACGTGAAATTTCGATGCAATACTTAGCTGCTACTGGTCCGCCTGATGCACTAACGCACCCTTAGATGCTAGGAGAGGAACACGTGTTAATTAGGGAAAGCAGCGTACAATCCTATTTGTACAATCTGCCGAAGATTGGGAAAAAAGATTGAGAAGACAACGCAACCGATAGGGACGCCTCATTAACGTAGGTGATGTGGATGTGATGATTGATGATGGCGGAGGATCAATTAGAACGAGGAAGTGTCGAAAAATAATTTATTAGCGAAAATGCCGACATGCAACTGAGCTGCAGGCTTTCGTCTTCCTAATAAAGCATAATATTACTGAACTTGACTACTTTACTTAAACTGGCATTGGTTTATCACGAGATAAGAGGACTAAGTGTTCTAAGGTGCAACACATACGTCGGTAGAATAAAAAAAGATGCCCGAATAATTACCCCACTACTAGCTTGAGTATAAATAGAGCATCATTGTGTTGAACATCGTCAGTTTACTATTAGCATTCGCAGGGAAATCAATTTGAGTTGCTGATATTTCTTACTTCTTGCTTTACGTTTTGTGAGAAATGTGATGAAATTAGTTTTCTTTAAGTAAGAAGTTGAGCAAGATATGTGTCATACCAATGCATCGATGCAGCGCGTCTATCGACTAGCAGCGGAATTCTACGTGGAAAATGTAATTGCGGGGTGTAATTACGCTCGCGTCGTGTGACTGATGACGACGTAAAAAATATAATTAAGCAGATATGCGGCGCATTTCTCGAGCGGCCGTCGGAGAGCGCGCGCGCACATCATTAAAAGCTTTTATTTGAACAATTTCCACCGCGGCCATGATGGATGATTGCACGTTGTGATTGCGCCGACAAACCGAGTGCCATATGTTCGATTTATTTCATAATTATTTACTTGAAGCTCTGAAAACAAGGATCAGACAAAGGTGAAAAAAGTAGACAAGTCAGATAGGTTTTAATCGTTTTAATTGCACAAACATTAAACCACAAAATTGATTTCCACTTTTTTTTACATTTATACAATCCTCCGATATTCATAGTGTCCAGACGTGGTGTGTGACTTTATTCATTACAGACGTAATTAATTAATACAGTGGCCCTAACTATATTATATCACTTGCCAACATCTTACAATGTACTTCTAGACCTCACACTCTTAGTCATTTTGCTCGCAATAATAGACGTAAGCAAGAACGCACCACCTTGTCAGAGCATTTATCAACATATTTACAAAATTCGGCGTTAGGTCTTCCTTTGACAGCGAGCAATCAGAAATAATTATTTACAAATTTGACAGGTGTTTATCGAACTAATGTATTATAGTCATAGCAATATTCAGTAGCAATTGTTTTGATATATCTTACCCTCAAAACAAATAAATTACATTTATTTAAATCCGAGCGGCATTTAAGGAACATTCAATCCATTATTACGCACTACAATGCTAGTACTTAATTAATTTATTACACTCGGTGCAACTTGATTTAATTATTTTTTTAGCAATTTGGGTAACGATTCTGGAGGAGATTTCATCAGAATCTTTATTTTCGGTTGTAGCACTTTACATACAATATTAACAGTTTGATTGTTTTGGAGACTTAGAGAAAGCACTAAAACCAGTAGAGATCCTTTGAAGAGTCCTGAACTTGTGCCTCTAAGCCTGGAAATAAACAGAAAAAACGTCTTTAAAAACAACATTATACGACTAGATTTCTAGCTTATGCCTAGCGTTCATGCATAGTGTGAAAGTCAAAGGTGTGAAAAATGCCACGCAATAAAAGCACAATCTCTAAAAATGGTTTCCATGCCATTTTAGTGACCTGAGCTCGTTGCTCTTGAGCACTCTCTCTTGAGCTGCTTTCAATCTGCACTTAACTGCACTTAAAGTGCTCTTAAGGTTGCATAGGGTGTGCGAAGCAGGTTCAACAAACCAACAGAGATAGAGAGTGACCAGTGACCATTGTACTTCTAGGAAGATCAATACAACTCAAGAGGAACTGACCAATAAGAGCAGCACATAAATTCCTCATATTTGCAGGATTTGATCCGGCTTTCAATGAGAATAACTCACCAGACATAGTAGAGTACGATGTGTAAGGATTCTCCAGTGATGGATGCTGCCAGTCCATCGCTTTGCATTGCGCGCCTGGCATATGGAGGCGGCTGCCCGGAAGCAGCAAGCTGCCGTATTGCGCCGCCATGTTGTGATGATGGTGGTGATAGTCGTGGACGGCGCGGTGCGACGCTGCTGTGTACTGGTGATACCAATCGCCCGGGTGATAGTGATCGCCGCCCGCCGCGCCCTGATACAGCTCGCCACCGCCACTCGCGCCCGCCCCTGGCGTGCCGTACTGCGCGCTGTTCCAAAAGCTCGGCGGGAAGTTACGCGTCGACATTGGGGAAGTATCTGGGCGGAAAGAACATGAATTGCAGACACGAAAATTATAGTTTCATAAGTTGGCATTATAGCAAAAAAATTGATGTTGATACCGTGACTCGCTGCTATTAGGGAAAGTTGTGGAAAGTACACCTCGTACGACCGCAATTAAGTCGAGTTGGCAGGCTGATAAGGACTGTTCAAAGTTGTTTGTTAGTTTGAAAGCGGGATTTTCTTATATTTATTGCTTAGGTAAATGAGCTAAACAATGATTTATAACGAGGTTTGTTAATTTATGTCTGTGGTAATTAAATAAATCTGAGGACAAAAACAACAGAACACTAACTTGAGATTTTAATCTTAAACACATGTCAAATACTTGTTAGAGACACATAATTCAAATTGAAAATCTCAACAAAACGTCATCTCTCAAGTATTTGAAAAATATTTTTAAAGATTTTTAAACTTGTCTCTCCTTATCTCGTATCGCCTCATCTGAAAGATGATACCGTGACATTATTAATCACGTTCTCGAAAATCGTGTAATTAAGCTCGGTGTGCTGATTGTCGCCTAATGTCAGTGGAATGCGAGTGCACGTCGCGGCTGCCTTCATCTCCGGCGATTTCATCGGAATCAAAGCTGGCATCCCGGCTGTTTTTCTAATGCCCGCAGCGCTTTCGGCACAGCCATCAGTCAAAAGCTACGCGCACTCGCCAAGCAGCGCACGCGGCATTTGTTTTATATCAGCATCGATACGTCGTTCTTTACGCGTCCGAAAGACGCTGCCTTGTTCGGCTGGTTCCTCGAATTGCTGACCAGCAGGAGGACGCCGGTGCAGGAGTGTGGGAACCGCGGCGCGCATTCAAAGGCAGCAAATAATCATTTTGTATAAATCAGCCGACTGCCAGCATTCCGGGACACCCTGTATGAGCAAGCAACAAAGGAGTCATTTTGGCTTTGAGAGCTCGCTTTCAATCGACACCGCGCTTGTCACCCAGTAGTGCTGCGTCGTGTACGCAGGTCGCGCCGGCATTCCGCGCGAATTTACATTATTTACAAACGTCCGCGGTGAAAAGTGGAGCTACGAGAGAGGATGGTATTTTCCCAGGGTGCTTTACCTGCCAAAATGTTGAAACAAAGACAAATTGAACAGGAGCATTGCGCTTATTCCAACTCGTGCACATTGCTGACAAGTAACATAATTCAAGTAAAGCCTTTGTTCTTGAAATAGTCGCAATTGATGGTCAGTTTCTGTTTTCCAATTTATTGAGTTGAAGAGCACCTGGACCATCAAAATTACCTAATTTGAATTTCCTACACTTATTAACAAAACTCGTGACGACTTAAGACGACTTAAAATGAGTGCTAACAAGTTTTAATTAAGTAGGTTTAAGCGCGTTTTCGGCATGTGTGGTCCTGCGTAGCGTCATTAGCATAATAATTTGTTTGCTATTATTTATAATTGAATCGTTAAATATCCCAATAAACCTAGGATTTTATCGTTTAACACGTTTTACTTTGCTTTTTTCAGTAAAAACACCGCTGAATGAATTGTAAGCTGCTTTGAAATTTTGAAACGTGAGAAAACATTTGAATCATTTTATTGAAGGCTGCCACTGTACCCAAGTCACTTTATCAGAAGATAATTAAATATAAAATAATTACACATTTCAATCGTTTCTACTTTTAGGCAATTTTTAATTGTTAATTTATGCTTTAATTTTACCAACTAAAATATTTACTAATTGTGTTGAGATGGGACTTTGTTCAGTTGACATTCCAGCGATAACTTTGAGTTGAATTATGTGTGAATTTGGTAGCTAAATGTTGCTTAACGTGAGGCCGGTCTAATGAAACGATTTGATCAGTTCAAAGAGAAGGAACCATTTGCCGACGGCGTTTTATTTCTAATAGAATTCGCGTTTGTTTAGGTTTATAGCGGCTGGATTTCAAGATCGCTTTTTTATACTTCTTCCACGTTGTGGTCGAAATAAAAAAAAAAAAGCAATTTCGATGAAATGTCAATTGTAAAATATTTTATGTTGAATGAAAAGATGAAGAACAAAAAAGACAAATTGTCAGCAAACTGTTTTGCTTGCTGCGTTGAGTGATAAAAACCAAGAAGACACAGTAATTACTAAGTTAGAAGATTAGAAGATTAATTCAACATTGTCTTTCTTGAACTTGTAAATAAGTGGGTTTCGTTTCTTTCCGATGAGATGATGAGCGCTACGATTCCAAGTAGACGCTATAAACATGGAGCACGTATCTTGTTTGATGTAGCAGCCATAAAACATGCTAATTGCACTGCTGACTTATAAATATCAAAGCGATGCCGATCAACTGTGTACGCTTTTGGTCTAAGAGCGACAATTCCATAACTAATGCTCAACTCGCTGAAGAAAACTATTAACATTGGTGGTCACCCGAGGAGAAAATCGACTTCTAAATGCTACTTAATCTCCAATGACTCCAATGAGAAATTCGTTTGTGGTAAATTCAACAATTTTCATAAAGTATCAAACACTTGATGTGTTTCCGTTGAGTTAAGTAACAAAATTGATAGTGTCAATAGTACTCTGCGAGCAAAAGTAGTATCATTGATCGATGAAAATTAACGATAATGGATTTATTACGTTACGCGCGCGTTAGGTTTACCACGCGCATCGTAAACTGTGGGCTACTTAGTGAAGTAGCTGAGTGCCACTGGCACAAGGCCCACCAGCAGGATATTTCGACTTTATGATGAATTTAAGAGTCTTAATGAAATTTATGTCTTTTCAATAATTACCGCCACTGTGCAAACTGTACAGAGTGATGAGAAGATGATGAATGATAAATATCAGATAACAGTAACTCGGATTTTAAACAAATTCAACAGTTCCAAGTTGTTTCCATTCCCTCAACCCAACTAGGAATTTCTCAAGAACGGGTTGACTTTGTCCGTCGCTTCGTGGTCATCGTCAAAGACACTTTCCGTATCCTACAACAGCAGCGACTAATTTATTGCGCGATAATCAGAACCCAAAAGCGCATCTTCGGATCCGATCTGTTTGTGAACACTTTGTCACAACTCTTCCAACTTCATGGGCATAGTTGGACCCTTGTAATTGCCACAACGTCTCCTCCTCATTTCCATATTTTATTACGTATTAAATTTGATGCTTACCTTTCGCATGTGTATTCTTGTCCAACGCTCTGGAGAAATGTTCATCGACTACTGCAGCCGCATCTCCTTGATAGTGCGTGAAAACCACACAGTTTGCAGACACGTACTGCGCCCTGGATCCCCCGGGAGTAGCCGCTCCTTCTTCGGAAGAATCATCGTGATGTTCTTCTTCTTTGTGCGGCCGCAGAGGACTGCTAGGTGTGGAGCCAACTGTCGAGCCGCCTGTGCTATGTGCAGCTCCACCGTAGACTCCTGCACTGCCGCCTCCAGCAGACGTGCTTGTTTCTAGTCCTGTGGGCAGGATACTGTTGACGCTGGAGGTGACTGTGGCTTGACTTAGGGGATGACTTGTTTCTTGTAATCTTTGGACGTTAAACTGGAAACGAACAAGAATTTCAAGATACCTTCTGAGAGAAAGAAAGGGAGCAGCAGAGAATTTATGGGGTTTCAGTAGTTTAGAAGCTAGGGACAAAGAGTGTTCTACTAGAAATTGTTAGGGGTTAGGGGGTTAGTTACTCCAACAAAAAGGCCTTACTTCCGAGAAAGGCAAAAGTTGCTGTTATCAGCAGGGTAGATTTTCTCCTTGGCCACGATTTGCCAGCTTAATGTACGTGTAATTAACTTTAATGGCTTTCATTTCATGAAGGCGTATATTTATTCAGTAGAAAAATGACGCATGCGCACTCTACAAAGAGACAGAAGGAGAACCCTACACTTAGGTATTTAAAATTATAAGAAGGTTGAATTTATTAATTGTGTCACATTACGTCCAAACAACCGGAAGTCGTACATTTATACTGCAAACGAAAGAAAAAAGAAACATAACAAGAAGCAGCACGCTTCTGAATTAAACATTACAAGTCATCAACGGAAAAGAATAAAAACTAAGCAAAGAAAGAAACTCATTATTCATGTTTACAATATACAAGTACATATTTTTTTTTGTCTATTTGTCAAAAGGAACGGTTTGCTTCGTGATAAATAGACAATAAATCACGTCGAAAGCATCATTTCCCACCGTTCCTCAAGTAAGTAGGGAAAAAAATCATTGTACAACAAATTGTCATTAAATGCAATTAATTTACATTTACTGTGGACGCTAAAGTCATTGGTATTCTCATCGGTGTGTCTCAGTCGAGAGTGCTGTGTAAAAGCTGTCATTACTTCTATATCCGAAGCTTTTCAGCGTGAATCATTTATGGACACTTGGACGGTGTCAACCAGAACAACTTTTGAGCTTTTACTTTCAATTCAGCCAAGATTCACTGGGTTTCTTTAAGAGAATACCTTCGAGCTTGACTTCTGTTATGTCTCTTCATAATCTTGTGCGTAAGCATTAAAAGTCTAATATATTCCTCTATCCTCTATCTGGTACGCTTGAAGTGAGTTATACAAAGCAAAGTGTAGAGTCAAGTTGTACACTTATGCACTTGGTATAAATAAGCGACTTTATAAGAGTGCCAACAAGGTGCGACAACTAGGTACGAGCTCCTCAAGAATGGCAAGAACTTGAGAAACCAGTGAAATAGAGGAGATAATGTGCTGAACATGGCGGGTGGACATTTCTTGGTCACTGAAGGAGCTAAGATGTCAAGCGGTTCAAACAAAGAACGCACGCAAAAAAAGAAGATTAACCAAAGACTAAAGCACAGACAATTGATGCTTCAAAGCGCTATATTGGCAGCATTGTTAATCAACTAATGCACTTTTATCTCGTCGAATGCAAAGGAGTGTCAGCAACAAGCAAATTACAACATTCCAGTCAGTAGAATTAGAACAAATTAATTAATTAGTTGATCAACTTTTCCATTTACGTGACACTCACACAAAGGAATACTTGTCAGTTCTTGTCTTAATTCATGTTTACAGCTGTACCTCATCATAAGGAATTAACACATTGTACAAAAGAAGCAAAAGACTTTTTGCTCCGCGCTGAACGACGTTTGTTTGCGTTCATAATTCATGAAGTCATTACCATTTTATTCCGATTCAACGCGTTGTTATTGGACGTTTGTGAGGTTTAATGACACGCCGCCTGGCAGACCAACGCTTTGCAGCTCTTAGAAGCGATTTTAATTTTAATCTCCATTTCAATTGACCGTCGGTCGGCGGGTAAAGCGTTGAATTTATAATCGTTAGCCACGGTATATTAACATTCAAATTAACCGGTCAGCTTGCCGACGGGACGACGATATGCAACTTTACACACTGAAAGTTAACCCTTAAATGGAACTACTAACAAAAGAGCTTCTTCTTTTGCTTACTCAAACAAGTGGCGCTTTGAAAATTTGTTTTTCCTTCGAATGATTGAATTCGATGTTGCAGAGATTTTGTTTGGACAGGAGTTATTAAAGCTTGTTCATTGACTCTACATGAAAGCTTCCGCCTTGAAGTGAAGACGCAAGTAATTCAACACCGTATTTGCCTCGTGCCTGTAATATAAACTTACACTGAAGACTCTCTAGTATATAGATGAACACTTTGCCGCTCCTTCAGCACTTCCATCTGAATATTACCTGGCTTTCCTCATATAAACCTACGGGAGCTAAATGGCAGCAATTTCCACAAGTCGCTGAGATGAAAATCTCAAGTCCAAAGACTCGAAAACTAAGAGGTAAACTTGCAAAGACATAAAATAAAATGTCATTCAACATTTGCCTTAGATCGCTATCTCATTTAGAAACCATCAACGCGTCCATGTTATGAGTAGATAAACAGGCTTGACCTAAAGGCTTAAAGCGTGAAATGTAAAATGTTTTATTTTTGTTTATTTGGGAGGTAATTTAAAGAGTTTACTATGTCGGTTCTGTTTGCTTAGGTTAAGTAGGACTTGATTTACGACTTGGTAGCAGCAAATAAAAGCTGAAAAGATGAAGATATGAAAGTTTTATGATAATTTAATAACCGCAGAGTGCTACCTAAGAACCGTCCCTGGTGTTTCATAGCTAGATCCTTCGTAATACAAAGAAGTCGAATGCTTTTACGACTCTCATTATTCATGAAATACTTCCGATTTTTAACTTCTATGACGGCATTTATCTGGGATGGTTTTAGAATATTATAAAGCTGCTTTAATTGACTTAAGCGGGCTGGACCTATCGGATGATTTTAATTTCCTAAATAATGATCGTAATTATTCCTCATCAGTAATTTCCGATGTCCCGATCAATATCTGCTGGCTTTAAAACAAAGCACAAAAGTACCGAACTGTCCTCGATGATAGCTTACAGGATACATGAAAGGAACCGCAGTGTGTCTCCTCTCATCTCCTTTTTTACCGCTGGGCATCGCAGGTGAAGCGGAGGACATTTTCTAGACAGGTTTACCGATCAAGGATCGCAGCAGAAGAACGCAAATTTATAGAGGTATCATTTTGGGCAATAAATCAATCCTTATTGAATTGGGGACTTGGTGGGAATTGGTTGGATGTTTTTCAAGCTGGCTGTTGAAAGATGTAGACACGTTTTGAAGGAGTAATTGTGACTAACTCTATCATATTGATGTGCTGCACTGAACGGCGATGGAAAGGGCCCGGCCCGTGGTACTGGATGAGCCGGCGCGGCGCCTGCCCGCTGGTACAGATACGGATAGTACGCCTGGTACATAACTTCAGAGCAGCTCATGGCACATCACCAAAATACCCGCACCAAGTCGTCACCCAAATCTCCAATACTTCCACTTCCAAGCACTCAATCAATCACTGCACAGTTCAAATCCTGCCAAATGATTTCTATCAAGTTTCTGGCACTTCACAAATTCTAGGACCACTTAGCGACACTGTCCTAAACTTTCAGACACTGCTGCTAGCCGAAACCGTTTCAGTTAGATGCGGTTAAGATCTTTAGGGTTTACGATCGGTTTCAGCACGTGCCTCAGTAATCGCCACGCTCAACCCACCTAATCCCAACGACGCCGCAAACAGACTACGACGCTTTCCGGTTGCTTTCAGACAGGTACCTCCCACTTAATTTGAGTTGGAAACCCGCCTAGCTGCTCACTGGGGCCCGCCCATGGTTGGACTGGGAAACCAGTTGTTGGCCAATACGCAAGTCGTACTGGGGTGCCGCGGACTTGAAACGGGGGGCGAGAGAATTGAGCAGCTGCCAAGGCGTTGGACATAAAAAATAATTAAAATTTGAATACAGAGGAGGCGTGGAGGTGTTTCCGATGATTGTGTAATAGGTATAGAAAAATTGTAAGAAACCTGATAATTTTGTGAAAACAACAAAGGCTTAAAATAGGACATTCTTAGCAGTATGATAAACAGTGTAATCCATTTCAATTTTCCTAGTTAAAGGCTCTAAATTTAACAATTTCCAGAAAGTAGTTTAGTGTGCAGTTTTCAGCGCGTTCTATCCGCAATCATCGTTACAAGATTTCCTCGCTATTTAGTTCTTTTAATTTTTTTAGCTCTCGCAGTTCCCTTCCTTTCTGCAACTACCTTCCATCGTCCCATCCTAGGTGTCTCTCCATATCCGACGCATTTAATTTCAAAAACAAATCGATATTTCCTTCTCGGTTCCTCCACTGCTTCTATTGCAAAGCAGTGTCAAAATATCCCTTCACCCCAAGCATGCGGGTTCACAATAACAATTTATAAACATTCCCTCTCGGCAAGAAACAAAATGCCATCTGATCAAGATCTCGCTGGCCTCCAGCCCAATGAAAAAAGACCCACCATTCTTCACGTCTCTCCGGGAGCAAATCTCTCATGGCCTTTCGAAGATCAGAATATAAATTATACAATACCCAAAGGTAGTAAATTACTAGACTATAAAAGTATATTAATTTATCTGGTGTTTGAATAATAGAAATTTGGTGGCCTTGGTGTGATTACTGGAAGGAACCTCAACACTATCTCTTCCAAATGGCAAATCTGTGCTTTGCCATCGCCTACGCTTCCAAGTGTTCCAAACAGGGTGTTCTACACATGCATCTGTGGTTAATCATCGGTAAACTATCTTATCTATCTCGTTCTCATGCAACTGTATTAAACTCTCTCTGGATTATGCTGTCAATGTTCCCATTCGCAGGTCTCATGCTCTTCTGCGGATGGGCTTGGAATGTAATCTGCGCACCCGACGTATTTACCTGGAATTTCGCCTTCGCCCTACTGAACATTGGCCAAGTGTTTCATATAATTTACCTACTGAGACCAGTCAAGTTCGATCCGGAGTTGGAGGAAGTGTATCATAACTTGTTCGAACCATTCAAGGTTGACTGGAGCCTAATTAAGCAAATTCAATAACTTTATAACACGAAGAAATTATTTCCAGATTCCTAGGCTTCAGTTTAAAAAGATGGTTAGTGAGGAATTCTCGCAGATTATGTCCTTACATGCCGGGGAAGCTTATGCAGTGCAGAACTTAACCAGGACTGATAGACTTGGCTTGTTACTATCAGGAAAAGTGAACGTCTTATCGGATAATCAGTTTTTACATCCAATATTACCCTGTGAATTCTTAGATTCGCCAGAGTTTGAATCAAGTCGGAATACGGTTGATGATAAGTTTAAGGTAATTGTTTGATGGCCTGATGGGCGTTAATATTCCATAAACCTGTTGACTATTCTTGGTGTTATTACGAGTTTGCTTTGTGCTATTCTCGTTTGGTTGTTAAATAATTCACAAGGTCGTTTATTCTTGATGACACTCAATTCCTACATGTATAGGTTAATTCCTGTTATCCAGTTTTTTTTTTCTCCTCTAGTCTCTGTTAGACTAATCCGTGCTTTCTATCTATTCACTCTTTCTAGGTCTCTATTGTAGCAGCTAGCACATGTAGATACCTCTACTGGCAGCGTTCAGCCCTTGAATATCTTTTCGTCAAAGACACATACATTGCTACTGTGTTGACAACGCTAATTGCTCGTGATATTACCACCAAATTATACGCCATGAACAATAAAATTGTAACTGCAAAGGGCTCCCATCTCGATATTCGTCTGCCGAGCATTACATCCAGTCTGACATCTAGCGGAGAATACAAATCTCCCATCAGGAAGAAAGGTATTTTGATATATTACAAGTATCTTCTAATAAAGGTAATGCATGCAAAAAGAGGAGAGTAGTAGACAGATGACTAAATAAAAGCTGGTTTTATGCAGTAACATCAAGAATGTGGCATAAAATCGAGTGGAATAGTAGCAGCCGTTTCCGATTTGATTGCCCGATGCTTTTTTGTGAAGTGCTTTTTATGCTTGGCGAGAATGACATGGCAACAAACAGAAGCTAATATCGCTTTCAATGACCTTTTGTGGAATGTTTTTTGAATGGATTTTTTGCAATTTGCGTCGCGTCAAGTCCATTCACAGGACTGTCCTGAGTAAAAAGTTATTACCCTTACTTGTAGTACTTAAAAATATATTATATTGAGTACTTTACTCTCTGTTTTATAGGATATTTTTGGTATTAATTCGTGCCAAAATTTTTTATGTCTGGCTCTCGACTGTTTTCCTAGATATTTTCTAGCATTCATCATGAATTTGCAGCCATTGCCTTCGTTTTTACTCCTTCTCGCCCTGCCTGACCTGCATGATTTATGACTGTTTACACACTGTTTGTTTTAATCCTGGCGCTGTTTTTGTGCCCATGGATGCATTCTGGCATTGTTTGATTGCAGACAGAGGCGGCGGATGCCCCGCATTCATGAGCCAGACAGCAATCATACGAGGAGACAAACATTATAGAGCCAACAACGGAGGACATGATGGTGGCGGTTATGGAGAGATGACGCCGTTGACTGAGCTACCCTCAAACGACGACCTTACTTCGAATGATGTGGAGAGTTGGTTGGAGACTAGTTCGAAATATCATAGTTGCGAAATGGTTGATACTGATTGAAAGGAATAGGTTATTCTTCTTTATTCAATCGTTAAGTCAGGTTAGGATATGATAATCTATGATTGAGTATATGAAATAGAGTTTAATAATGTTACAAACATTTTAAAATTTAATAAAAATGATTTAGTATATTATTACGTGTTTTTAGAGAATTTGAGGTTATGTTGCTTTAGGATACTTGGGTTTTTGTGACTAGGGGTAAGCTCCCTAGCAACGAGCCAATCTTGGAGAGGAAGAAGCTATTCTTTTGGCAACACGTGCCAACAATTGTTTTAGCTCAACTAGAGCATTAAGGAGATCTTTGTTTCCCGCGGGGTCGACCATTGCTTACACTTTGGATATCAAGTTATATGATATTCTTTAAGTGGAAAATATTACGAGCTACATTCTAAGTTATTATTTTATCCCGAGAATAACAATTCAAGCATCAAGTGGAAAGCCCGAAATATAACTCAAAGTTCATTTCTTCAATTAAAAAATGACTTCCTCCACTTTCCGTATCCGCAAGTATATTATTTGGCAATGTCGAGCATCACATGCGCGAAGGTCTTTCCACTTGGCCATTCTTCCACTTCTGTGTGTGTATATCGATTGCGCGCGGACATAGTCCGCGTTCCTTAGGTTGCCGCCGCCCCTTTCGGCAGCGCGCGAGAATATCAGCTGGCATAGTGTAAGAGTGTCTCGCGTTGCGTGCAGTTGCGTGGCGGTTGCAGCGGTGCGATGCGTCGGTGATTGGCGGCGGCGGCGACGGCGGCGACGGCGGCGACGGCGGCGGCTGATATGCACGCCATCAGGACCACGCAGGCTGACTGTCGTGAGTGACGCGCGACTGTTTGCACAGCCAGGACGTGATTTCTGAGGTATGTGATTGAACATGAGTTTTGGGCATGGCATGAGCATGGCAAAAATAACTGAGTTCACTTTTGCTTTCAATAAAGAAGAAATTTCTGCTAGTAAATATTGACATGGTATTTTATATGGTTATTTTAGAGATTGATCAATTTTAAATGAAGTCAATGCTTTTGTTTGATTTTGGCAAGTTAAACATTTACTGTTAAAGAAGATAGAATATAGTGGTGAAATGAATTTCTCATGCTGATGTTTATTTAGTGAATAGTGTAATGCTTGACACAGCTTTCAGGCGAAAAAAACAATCGTGCAAATTTATTTTAACATTGACCCAATTCCTCGAGTTTCGATTTTAGGTATTTTGGTATTTGCACTGGCGCTCTAAATGTTTTTCGATAGTCTGTAAAACAAAGACTTTCACCTGAAGTGTTCACCAAATACACTCTAAGAACATATTTCAGGTTAGTTCGTTTAAATTAAAATCCATCCACTCTTATAACAGCTTTAAAATCAAGCGTGTGTTGCAACTAATTGCCACTCTCAGTTTAATTTAGCATGCTAAACCGCTTTCTCGAGAGTGTAAATCATTGCAACCAATTTCCTTCATGCTTTTACTTTGCATGTTTATTTTTCATACTTGAAACAATTTATTGTTACTGTATTTCAAAAATATGGATTGTAAGTAATTAGTTTTTACTCAGCGATAGATGCAAGATCAATTTATTTTTGCTATATTAACGAAAAATTTTTGGTTTTATACATTTCAATGTGAGTTATTTGTTTGTTGGAGAAGTTTAAAGTTTCTAAAGTTGTCAGATAATAAGAATTGATTTAACCTTAATTGTTGATGGATTTATTTATGTAATAAGAAAAATAAGCAACTTGTTTCATAGGAAAGAGGAAATTATAAAGCATGTTTGCAAGAGTGTGATAAATGATGATTTAAACTTTTTCATTGTATGAATCGGAAAAATCATCTGTTATTATCAATTGTTCTTCATTAGTTAAGAGTTAGTTATCTATGTTAAAACATTGAGAGCATAAATTTATCTTGCATTAAAACCAATTGCCAGTATTTTACTGTAAAATAATTATTTATTAATAAATTAACCTTGTTGTTTGTTAAGATAACCGCAACAGCAATATAATTCTAGTATTCAGTCTTAATTGAGCATAATTAATGTTGTTTTCTATTATTGTATAATTTATTCAAAAAAATTTGTATCAAATAACTACCATTATGATTAGAATTATTAATATCATTGAGAATACTTTTTATATTCTATTATCTCAAGTAAAGTGTAATTGTACGGCGTATGAACAGCGATCCGCCGAGTTCACAATCTTGCGTAAATTCAATAAAAGCTTCGCCTTCCATACAGCGCGTAACTAGCTTTCAGATGATACACTAGAAAGAAAAGCTTTTATTAGTGGTTTTCTATTTTTTTTTCTTTTTATTGTCTTTTATTTAATAGTTACAGTTTTTACAATTGAATCTTTTAGATTGCAGATGAAAATGCCTAGAACTAGTTGTTCATGATAACAGGGTTGTTTATGATTCCGCTTCCGCAGCGTCCGGCAGTCTATAAAATTATCGCTTTAATTAAAATGTTTAACAAGCCATATAATTCTCGTTTTAATGTGAATTTTATTGCAGTTATCTTCCGTTAGTATTAGCATAATTAATTTCGAGACTTTCAAATAAGTTTTCTTTCTAAAGTAACTTTTAGAATTAGATTGATAGTAAACTCGAAAATTGAGTTTTTGTTGGCAAAAATTTTCATTAGCAGCTCAATATGATATTTTCTCTCTACACGATAATATAATTTCATAACCTACTCTATATAACAGCAAGTTACTAAATAATGAACGTGTTTTAAAATTGTATTAGCTAATGAAAACAAATATAAAACATTTATGCACCTAGAGCCTTAAATTGTTATTACTTTTTCATCAACTTCCAGATGCCACCATGGAGACATTCATGATCCAGTCGATGAGCCACATGCCTCTACGACCGAACATATCAGACAAAGCAGCAAGTCATCGGCCCGACAACCAGACCAACAAAACTAAACCCCGGTTGAATACGATGAACGCCACTGTTATGCCAATGGGTAATCTCAGTGAGCCACAGGACCTCAATTTCTCTACATCTCTCTACTCTGGTCTCCTCTACGACCCTGCCAACTCCAGTCTACTCTGGAACGGCGACTTTCTCAACACCACTGGGGGCAATAGCACTTTCGGTGATTTTGATTACGATTACCAGACTGTTAATGCCACAGACCTTCCGGTCGAGACATGGAAGTTTTGCAAAGATTGGACGCCAGCTCAGCACAATTTATACCAGACGGCTAATTTTCTTCTAGCAGCAGCGTTCCTCATCCCAGGCAGCTTCAAGCAGTCAGTTCTACTAGTCAGGTGGGGGTGATGCAATTTTGCTAAGCTGTGCTCCCTTCCTAATGATTTATGTGCGATGTATAGGGCGCTGTTAACTTTGGGCTATCTATTATTGAGTATCTGGGCCGGGGGCAATGTGTGCTCGCCGGATTTACTGCTGTGGAGTGCTGTTCTGTTACTGCTGAATTTAACACATACGGTGATGTTGATCGTGCGGTTTCTGCCGCCTACATTGACGCTAGAGCTAACGGAGCTTTACCTTAAGGTAAATATAAATACTAGGGCATCATAAAGAAGTTGGAATAAAATAATACATTGTTGTTAGGTATTCAGACCGTTGAGAGTTAGTAAAAAGCATTTCAAAGAGTTGGTCAGAGAAGGACACGTTGTGAACCTTGAGCAAGGAGATATCTATGCTGTGGAGGATGTGAGTCCTGCTGATGAACGATTGTCAATATTACTCAGGGGAAAGTAAGTCGTTAAACCCATTCGGGTTCTACCGAATATAGTTTTACAACAATTTGAGATTTACTCAAACGTATTTCTTCTCAGATTAAGAGTCACCTGTGACGACACGCATTTACACTTCATTACTACACATCAATTTCTTGACAGTCCCGAATGGGAAGCAAATCATGAACAATCAGATGACGTCTTTCAAGTCACCATTACAGCTGAAGAAGACTGCATGTTCTTAAGTTGGCCGCGAATGCGTTTGGAACGAGTACTGCGTCATAGACACATGCTCAAAACGGTTCTTGACTGCATAATCGGTAAATGTCTCTATTAAGATATCGAAGTTCCGGCTTAGGAGACCGAATGTAATTTCTTGCTATTCTTTGCAGGCAAAGATATCACTCAAAAACTGTACTCCCTCAACGAGCACATTTACGGCTTAAACAGTGAGAGAGAGAGATCAAGACGAGACGAAATGTGGGCCACTACTCATCCAAGAAGTTTATCGATGGATGCTGTAAACACTGGCACCACGGGCTTAGTGAGATCAAATTATTATAGGAATAGCCAGAGGAAACATTCGCTCAATTCAGCGTCAAGTATGTCTTTCAAGAAAACATAAACAATAACTGATTACTTACCATCATTTTTGATTCGGTAGTCATGGGAACGATAAAAGGTCTTCACTCACAAGTTCAATGTTGGATTCCTGTCGTAGCCAATCACTTCCCCGCCGTGTCTCCTTTCAGTGGAGGTCTTTTAGCAAATGATGATCACCAGCTGATAGACACAACATCAACTACGCACTTGTTAAAAGTTCCCGAGGTTTCGATACCAGCAACACCGCAGCGTTCAAGATCTTTCAAGAAGAACAGAGAGGTGAAGTTTCAGGATGTTGACTAAATGGATCTAGAAATACGTAAAGCAGACTTCAACACTTGTAAGCTAACGGCTCATTGACTCCACATCAAATGCAAATTTGCTACTAACTATATTTTATAATATTACAATACAGAAGGATTTGAAACAATTTTATCTAGTGACCAACGGCATCAGGTGTCATCCAATCATCAAGGGCAAAGCAAAATAATTACAATCGATTAACCGAGGTCGGCTTAATGTGCCTTTATTTAAATCAGAATGCTCTGCCTACGCTTTAATGATTTTCGACGTGAATTACTCATTATTATGACACTTTAATGACACTTGCCTGCATAAAGAACATTGTATACAGGACAAGATGGGTGACAATGTCAATCAGAATCAAGTCATAAACATCTAAACTCACCTCTTTGATTGTTCTCTATTTCACACAGTCTTGATGTAATAAACAATTAAATCAGAATTTAACTTGAAATCGAAAGGAGCACTTCTTAGTGACGGTGAGCACTTAATCAAACGCGTTTAAATTTTGCGTGTGATATTTATTTGTATATGATTGCTTCCAATTGCTATTTTCTAGTTTGAGTTGCTAGTTGCAGCATTTCAGCTTTACTGATAACACTAATTAAGGCAACCGTTTACTATTGCTGGAAAATTACACCCCAAGGCGATAAAAACGTCGCAACGAGGACAGTAATTCCTAGAAAGAAATTCCTACACTATGCGACGCTTTGTCTAATCAGGAGTGCATGCCAATCGTAACTGTTTTGTATTTCCCAGTGAACACGTAGTTGAAATATGATTGTTCTATTTGCACGTGCTGGTCACAACGAATCACACAATCAATTTTGCTAACAACTTTTCCATGACTTGGTTTATCTTAATTATGTATTACGATGGCAGGACAATGCATACCTGCATACAATGCATTCAAAATTAATTTTAGACACATTAGAAGATAGTTGTCATAGAATATCCATAGACTAGAAGTAGTACAACGATATCGTTGCATTGTACTTTTATACGCACTCTTCCTACTTTTAGCACAGGTAGAGCAAGAATCCACAATGTAAATTGATAATATCTAGTTAATACAGTATGACAGTATTATTCGTAGTGTGATTATAAAATAGTTACCTAATTTACATAATTATGCGGGAGTAAAATATATTGAGATATACCGTAAGTCTGATTGCATTAAAAATTTTAAGAAAATGCCTTCCAGTATGATGATGCAAAAATTATAAAAATTGAAGGCATTACATGTAAAAATCATTCAGAGCAAGTTAGAAACCTTTCCTAAAAGATACAAAAAGTAAGATTTGCACTCCAAATAATGAAATAGTAGTGATTAATATTGAATATTGACGCAATTAAAAATATAAATCAACCAGAAGAACCTACAAATCGATTACTTCAGAAATAAATGAAGAAAAAGTGAATTAAGATATTGAACTCTATGAAGATACTGTTAATGTTATTTATGTTTATATGTATTTATATATTTATATGTTATCGAAATTTATATAAGGTCGATAAGATAAATATTATATATAAAAAGACATAAAACATAAACACAATTTCTAATAAAATATTTTACAGTTAGAATTGTACTCTTCGTGAGTACTCGTACGACTACAGCACTAACAGTTAAATTTTGCCTGACGTCACAACCACGTGCTTCTGTCAGATTTTAGCGTCTTTTTGACTTATTTCCCAAACTAATTGACTCTGGGGCCTGAAAGTTTCTAGAGTACGTTTGTGCTTCACCCTTT
>JAODIE010000005.1:3158451-3331830 GCA_027575565.1 Diploeciton nevermanni
GACTGATTGCGAATAAGAAAGCTTGCATTAATGTGGTTAATGATGATAATCCTTGTATTAATTGTTAATAAAGTTTTATTATGAAATTATAAGATATTATTATGAAATGTTTCATTAATTTAAACTCCTGCAACCTCTCTCTAGCATGCCTGATTGAAAACTCCCGCTCGCCCCATTCCCAAAAGTATGCAACCTTAATTACATTCCTGCGTGCATAATCTTACTAGCCCGCCGTGGATCTAGAACCGGCGCTTTATATTTACTTTTATTATCTCAAATTTCTTCAATTTTTTTTAATCTCATATTGTTTGATTTTGTGCATTTATTTTTTCTATGTATCCATCATTCCGTTTTAGAGCCTTTGCGGAAAACCTGCCTGTTAACCCATCCCTGCCCCTCATTGACAGACGCGTCCACGTCGCGAGGGGTGGGCGTCAATTTTACACTTACTAAACTTGATAAAAACAAGTGTACAATTGATGGCTAAGTTCTGTCACAACCTATGCGTATAATTGGCTTATCAATTTCAGAATTAACATGAAATTTATCAGTGAAACAATATCCAAGCAATGAATGCGTTCACTTAATAGGAAACAACGCAGAAAACCATAACTACAGGAAGAAACTCTGCAATGATATCAACGGAGCTGGGGAAAATTAACAATGTTTTAAAAAAGTAACAATGTTTATTAACTTAGTAATTTATATACATATTTGTTTTTTATGCATCCAATCCAAACAATCAAACAATCCTTGAGAACAGTGCGCTTGCACTTAAGATATTGCAACAAAAAAACCTATTTGCAAAACAAATCCTTTGGCAGCATGTACATTTAATGTAAAACCTGAATAAACAATATTCAATGCATCTCTGCATTGCATGTGGTAATAAATAATTACATACGGAGACCAATTTTTTTAACCAGTTTTAACCAAACTTTAACCAATTGGCATCATCAAATGTCATACATTTGAGAGCTTTCAAGTATTTAAACGTAATTACAATACTTTTTGAGTCTGCTACCTTAAATTAATCAATATTTTCCGATAGCCGTTAATAACCAAAGTTATTTTAATTGTAGAGAAATGTAGCAAATTAACAATTGTGTTCAGACTCATTACAAAAGTGTTTAGTTTATTACCAGATATCTGCACTTCTTGATAAATAGGACAAGTTCGTTGTTATATTTTAAATAAGCGTAGAAAAACACAAACCTTGTTATTTTTTTTATAAAATGGACTTGCTTCTGATGTAATTCTACTAAGACTCTGTTTGATAGTTAATTCTTTCAATGGAAATTGTTTTATAGATTGGAGTAAACAAACTTACATTTTATCATTAAATTTGCTAATTTGTTGCATTGAAATTGCAAGTTGAAAACTTTGCAGCAAAAGTTGTCAATACAATTAGACTGATTAATACGGATTTTTGTTGACGAGGCAATGTAGTGTGGTTTAATCAATTAGGATTATGGGCGACAGTTTCATAACAAGCGCATCCTGTTAGTTTGGCAATTTCAACTTATTTGTATGTTTGAGAAAAAAACGTACTTATTACATTCAAATAGCATTAAGTAACGCATTGCTTGTTACTCGACATAACTTTGTTTGCCTCTGTTTTATTTAATCAAAAGTTGCTTGACATTTTTCTTATAAGTTTGTTTGTAAACTGATTTATTTCTTTGCCTCCACTATAGCGTTCAATGTGATAAATAGAAGGAAATATTAAACCAAGTAGCAGGAACCCTGTGTTAACCCAAAGGCTTTATCAACGTCCAATGTCGCACACTTATCTGCAATTAAAGAAACTCGCTGTAAATTGCAAACACGTAAATAACTTTTTATCAATGATAACGTTGTTATCGTTTATACTCACGTGTCAGTAGCATTTGCTGCGGCGTACGCTTCGGATTAATAAACTTTGAGTACTCTTGGGCGCCTCCACTCCAGCGATATTCTCGCCGACACAGATGATAAAAAAGCCGCGAAGCAAAGAGATTCTAAGTTTGTTCATATTTCGTTCATATCATGCTTCTTCTAACTTGTTGAAAAGGGTTATGCTATTTTGAAATCTGCTTGAAAGGGATTTTAATATGCTTGCACGGAATATGTTTTTTTTTTTACTCTTTCTTGGTAGAAATCAGGAATAACTATTGCTAATTTTGCATATAGAAAGATAATGGTAGTTTATTTATTAAATGAATACTTTTATTAGACCAAAATAGTCTTTACATGAGTATTATTACTTCAAATATTTGCGAACTATAGCGCAAATTTGATTTTAGTGTTCAATTTTTCCAACATTCGAGATTGCAGCATATTTGCATTCATTGCCCTGACGAAAAATTCTTCCAGCTTTAATTCCGTGCAATGCGTAATTAAACCAAGTTACAGGTATTCTGAAAAAGATCTCCGTAAATGGATTCATGGTAAAACCTTGAACACCAACTGTTCTACAGCCATCTGTAAATTTATCACTAAACTGACTGAATCTCATTTGTAAACTATAGTTACTTGTTTTAAGCATCTTCTTCATCTCACTGGGTCGTATAAACTGCTCGTAGTTGTGAGTCCCTTTTGGCATTATTTTGTAGATATGTTCGTTAAATGTGATATTCAAAAATCTTCCTGGTAAAGTTCGATCCATGGTTGTCAAAATAATCGACCCACCTGGTTTGAGGCACTCTACACAGTGTTTAACAAACATTTCTGGATTATTTACGTGCTCAATGACCTCCGATGATATGACAACATCAAACATATTGTAGTGAAGTGAACTAAAGCCTTCTATCGTGGATAGTTCGTACTTGAGATGGTCTTGAAGGCTGGCATCAAGTTTCATGTGGGACTTTGCCACATCTAGAAGGCTTTTTCCGGCATCAATGCCAGTAACAACAGCTCCTAACTTTGCTAAAGGCTCGCTGAGTAAACCACCCCCACATCCTACATCCAAGATTTTCAGTCCACGAAGAGGTGTTTGAGTTTCGGAATATGCGATGTGAGCTAATCCGGCATTGGTAAGAAATTCTTGTATAATTGGAACACGCACTAAATTCATTTTGAGTAGTAATCTTAATGTTCCTTCTTTATTCCACCATTCATGGTTTATTTTAGCAAAGAAGTTTACTTCCTTCGGAATTATTGTAGATGCATGTCTAGTATAATAATAGTTAATTGACAGATTGAATATTCTAAATAATATTTACCGATAGATTTGATTCAGTTTTAATGAATGCATGTTGAAATAAATGCTTGTAACTTCTGAAATGACCACTTTTTCTTGCTTTTGCACTTAAATATATTTCTTTATTGCAGTACACTGATTAAAATACAATCATTTATTCATTTGCTTTTTTGTTCGTTGAAATTAATCAGTGTCTGCATGTAAACAGTAATCGATATATCTTGTAGAGAAATTTTGCATTTCTCTACAAGTTGCAGTAATTTTCCGGCACATGTTTTGCAAAATTTTAAAAATTAACAAACTTGGGGTTACTTTTAAGATACTGCTTATTACTAAAAAAGTAATTAAAGCAGCTGGATAGAGCAACTCCTTGGCTACAAAACACGGTACTCGGCATTCACGTAGTCCTCATAGTTTTTTAATGCGTGTTTTACAAACAAAAATTGATTAACTTAACTTAATTAACATAATCTCAAGAGATTTCTAATTGACTTTTCAGCTACAAAATTGTATATCTTGCACCCATTTGGGCATGATAGTTTTTTTACCAGAAACTATTTTCTATTGTGCATTTGGAAAAGTGTCCAAATTTGGTTGTAGATGAATTTCCCGGCTTATTTAATTATTTCAGAATAAAAATCGTCATTTAATTTTATATTCTTTTCAAATTAATTAATTAATTTATTATTCCCGGAGATATTATCTTTACATATCACAAAATAAAGACATAACTCTTTCCGATAACTGATGGTTAGGCTCTGCTGGATCGTAACGCTTCTGAACATTAATTAAAGGTCTCTATAGCGTCGTTTTAAACAATGAATATGTCGACGTTCGTTCCAAGAAAAAAGGCATTTGCGGCATTTGTTGTTATTCTTATTTTATCAAAAGAAAGCATATCGCTTACTAGTAGAAACATGTTCTAGTGATTAGAACATGTGAGACATGGTTTTGTCAATTTAAAAGTGGAGATTTTAATTGGAAGAACAATGAACATTCTGGTGCAGCGAAGAGTTTTGAAGACGAGAATTTGTAGGTGATGTTGGATTAAAATCCAATCTAATCACAACAAATATTGGTAGAAAAACTTAATGTGACCCGAGTAGCAATTTGCCAACGTTCAAAAGCCATGGAAACATGAGAAGAACGAGAGGCATTGTACGCTTTGGCCGTAAGACAATGCTCTGTGTTTGGTGGGACCAGGATGGTGTAGTGTACCACGAACTATTAAAACTTGGTGAAATGGTAAATACAGATCGCTACCGATAAGAAATAATCAATTTAAACCATGCGTTGATCAAGAAACGACCTAAATTACTTCAAATTTTTTTTCTTTATATGTTTATTGTTTGTTATTTATGTATTTATTTATGCAAGTATCCTTCAATTCTTTTTCGCGCCTCTGCTAAAAAATCTCATTTTTCATCATTACGACATTTGTTATAATAATATTTAATTTAATAATTGTTAAGGTTTGTCGTGACCCACAATACTGATATTAGTATCAGTTTGAAGTTATGTAACGTTCCTTTCAATGCAAATGTAAAATTGCATTTGCATATAAAGGAATATCATAACCTTTGGAATAACCATTGTTTGATGCAGCGGACTTACCCGATGTAATTCGGCTTTATTGGCTTGCTCAAATCGTATGTTGAACGTTGACAGCACAGTTCGGTGTAAGATTTCGGTCGGCGCAGTTTACGATTCACGTTTGTTATCTTCATTTATAGTATTTTGTGCCCAGTGTGACATACACTTAAAATGTCTGATACGCCACCCATTTCCAATGCTGAAGCTCTTGAACTTCTTCAGCCCAAGAACGCTGCAGATACCCATGACTTCATTTTTCAACAAACTATGTATCGCATCAAAGATCCAAAAATCACACTACCATTCTACTCTGGTGTACTAGGCATGGCTTTGTTACAAAAAATGGACTTCCCTGAAATGAAGTTTAGTTTGTACTTTATGGGGTATGAGAGTCTAACATCAATGCCAGGTGAATTGGGCTCCAAGGAAAGATCTGAATGGACTTTGTCCAGGCCCGCCACGGTTGAATTAACACAGTGAGTTGATAAATATATAAATTTTGGTGAGTTTTTAATGTGATTGTTTTAGCAATTGGGGAACTGAAAGCATAGCTGATTTTAAATATCACACTGGTAATGCTGAACCAAAAGGTTTTGGACACATTGGTGTGATGGTGCCTGATGTTGATAAGGCATGTGAAAGATTTGAAAAACTTAAAGTGAATTTCATCAAACGCCCTCAGGATGGTAAAATGAAGACAATTGCCTTTATTACAGATCCAGATGGATACTGGATTGAGATTTTTAATAATAAAAATGTTTAAAAAATTTGTAGATTGTTAAATTTATTCTTTAAATTAAAACAATATAAGGAAATAATGCAATGTTAATTATGATCTAATTGCATTGATTAAAAGGGATATTATTTAGGTGACTTGATTTAGTACTCTTAGGCTGTCTAGTGAATGATTGATGTCATATGTCATCTTTCACAAGCAGGAAAGTCAAATGGGATCACACCAAGTTTGGTAAAACTAGATTTTTAGGTCAATTGTAAACAAGGGCTCCTGTGCGCTATTACTCACCAAATGTCGGGCGACAATGGCAACGTTCGTGAGTAACAAAATAAGGGCATTCAAAACGCCGGGAGACCCTTGCGATCTACCGCTAAATTCCAAGTCGTTATTTCATCTGAAAACCTACCGCTCGGCTACTGATCCACGTGCATGGGCATACGGATCGCACGATAGGAAGAAATATATACTTGACTTGTTTGCTGCCGAATCACCGCAAACACCAGTAATGATCTCCAGACATGATCTTAAAGAAACATTGCGATTTTAATTGATGTTTGTTTTAGAAATTGTACATTGGAAAATACATCAGCATGCATTCTTTGATACGCACGTTGATGGGTAATAAGGATGCTGATATCGCCTTTCTACAAAGTCAATTGAATCTTCTTGACACGTTCATTGATAATTTGAATCTTACTGAAGAGCAGAGAAATAGATATGAATGCTTGGTACATTGTTTGTTAATGCACATATAATAAGATTACAATTAATGAAAATCTCTTTCAGAGAAGACAACCTATTAATAATCGCACAAATCGGAAAATTTATATTTCATCTAATTCATCTCTTGACAGCATGATATTAAGCGATTGTACTACCATGGATGGAAATCAGAATGAATTTATTAATGAACTTAATCGAAAAATTTGGGTACGTGCTATACTCATTTATATCTTAAAGCAGGGGTCGGAAACCTTTTTAGGATGGCGGCCCATTTAAAAAAAAATTATGCGGGCCGCACATTGAATTTTGTTTGGATTTAGTGTCTCCTTCTGAAGCATTAAGAAAAAGAATTGAGAATTTATGAAACTAATACGCCCGACACTTGAGAATAATTTTCTTCGATAAGATAAACAGAACACTAAATTATTTCAATGTTGATTAATAGAATAATAGACTGTAGTGCCCCAAGGTACAGCGTAAGAAACAAATCGACAAAACAGATGAAAAAACAAAGAGTGAGCAGTAATGCCACGCTCACGCTATGTTTGTTGTTTTTTCTCTTGATGGTTGTGGGGGGGGGAGGGTCGCGTACGATCCGCGAGCCGTAGGTTGCTGACTCCTGTCTTAAAGAATACATATATTTTTTTGCTTCCAGGAGCAGCAAAATGAATTAGAACACCAAACATCTGTAGCCAAGGATGCGCTGAGCCAGCTCTCAAAATTATCTGTAATCTCTGAGGAAAAAGGGCGTTTAGAAACTGAAAATTTAAAACTACAGAAAACAGTTGATGTTCTTCGTAACACCAAAGGTTCATCCAATAATGACTTGCTACTTAAAGCAAGAATCAATGACCTCAAGCAAGAAATACGACGCCACGAAGCAATAAAAAGATCTAATCTCAAAATGGTACGCAGTGATCTTGTTGCAATTCCTTCGATTCCGACACATGATGTCGCAAATGAAACAAATGATAACTATGTGGATGTAAAGCAAGTTATTGCAGAGCGTAATACTTTGCAAGAAACAGTAACTAAACTTTTGAAGCAAATGAACAACTTTGGTAAATTTGATCAGTTGATCGAACGACAACTTCCTGAAAGGCATGACAAATGCCCAGGGGACCATGCATCACAGATTGTTCAAACTGTACCGTTTTTACATGTTGAAATTGAACTGAGGAAGGAAGTGGAGCAGTTGAAGGTAAAGCTGAGTTCTTTCAAGATTAAAAATTTGGAGTTTGATAGATTACGTTTGCATATATCGGAGTTACAATTGGCCAACAAGGAGAATGAGGATTTAAAGGCCAAGTTGAATGTAAAATACATGGAACAAAGAGCTACGATTACTCAACATCTGAACCAGATTGATTATTTGAAGAGTCAATGCTCTTGTCTGGAAGTGGAGCTGGAACGGTACAAAAAGTGCGAGGATGAGAATAATATTCTATCTGAGCGCTGTAAAAAGCTGCAGAATCTGGTCAAGAGTCTGCAGGGAAGAGTAAGATTTTTGGAGAATTGTAAATGCCTTGTTGTTGAATCTGGATCAAAGATAACAGCACTACAAGAAGAACTTGACAAGAAATCAAGCATCATAAAGGTATCTGAAGACAAACTTATCAATCTGCAGTCGCAGCTTAGAGATTCAATCAACCAACTGAGTACAGAGACCACTGACCTTAAAAGCGCTCTTCAAAACGCGAACAACAGAATTGCAAGTCTTTTAGAAAAGGAGACAGAACAGTACACAAGAATCCAACAATTACAAGAAGAGATTTACACGAAGAATGATCTTTTAAAATCTTGGGCTCTGCAGAGACAAAGGGATGAAAACTATTCAAAGCTAGTTCCCAAAGCCATCCAGGAGCGGGACAACATTATTGAACAACTTCGAAAAAAACTGGTTGATCTTCAGCGCGATAATGAGAAACTAGGCGAGATGGGGAGTCGACTTAATGGAATTTTCTTGAATCACACAAAGTCTAACAGTGTAACATCCAATGGAGAGCAAAACACTGGAAAGTTAATTGAACATATTTTTGAAGAAATTAGGCAACTTCAGGGTGACTTAGAAAAAGCTGCAAGTAGTTGCGAATTTGGTAACATATATAATCTAGACTCCAGATATAAAGAACTGCAATCCCTAGCAAAGGGCCAAGTTCATTGGCTTACAAGAGGCCTGCGCAAATGTAAAGAACAAATCCATTTCTTGCAATGTCAGTTGAAGCAAAAAGAGTGAATGTCCGTTTCTATGGTGAAGTGAGAGTTCTGGTGTGGTTACAAATTGGCGCACTGTACAAACGTAAGCTTAGTGGCAGCGCTAGTGTGTATTGAAAGAATATATTATTGTAAATATAGCGTACAATCCCGTAACTTTGTGGCCAAAACAGGGCAAATATGTATATGAGAGTGAAATTTTGTGTCTCAAGGAAGACTAGCAAATTTATAATCCTGGAAAGGTTAAAAGCACGCGCAGAACTGACTAGTAATGCAATATAGTGCTGGAAGGATGTTTATGTACACTTGCTTCCATACGTCGGTGGCTTAAGTCGTGGTTACTCGTACATTTGCAGGGACAAAATGGGTCAATTACGGTGGGATTCCGTAAGGTGCGGGCTGATTTGTTCCTAAATAAAATGGTAGATTAATATGAGCATATAGTTGTTATATTGTAACCTACTGGTGTGAAATGTACGCCGGGAGAGGTTGGCTGGGTGGAAATTGCGCACATTGGGCCTTTATTTTAAAGTTGTGTTCCATCATTGCTTGAGTAGTACGTTCAATGTCTAAGGCTTTCTTTAAACTCTCAAGACGCTGTCTTTCAAGAGCAACCTCCATTTGCAATTTGGCAACTGTAATCACATAATATTTTATAAGAATTGTATTATAGTTCTTAACAACTATCTGGATACCTTGAGTTTGAGCTTGGGTTTGACGAGTTTTATAGTCGTAACAACATGAAGGAAGCGTCCTTTCACCCTTTTTAACATGCCCCATTACTTTTGCAGTCGCATCACAAATCTTTGTATGCATATACTGCAAATCCTCAAAAGTAAGACTCTGTAAAAATAAGTGTTTAGTGATTGTTCTGAGCAATGTAGGCAAAATATTTAACCTCAAGCCCGCAATACAAAACTTTTCTCAATAAATATGCAAACAACATGTCGTCGCAAACACATTCCATTTCAATATCCATGGCCTGAACTTGGACTTGACACAAATTGATCTTCTTTTTCTATGGAAATAGGCAAACGTTACATATTTAAATATCTTCAATAAAAATTGACGCATAGTTACTTTTTTCTCATAACACATGCAATTCAATTCGTCTATTTTGGTCTGCTTTTGGATTGATTCTTTTCTCAAACTATCGATCTCAGCTTCAAGGGCCGCATTTCCTTGACTTATAAGATCTTCGTGTGCTGCCTGCATGCTCTCAATTCCCTCGAGATATTTGTCCTGCATGCTCGTTATGTCGCGTTCAAAGCTAGTGCGAGCTGAGCGGATTGACTCTATACTTTGTTCTTTCGTCCGCATCAATTCATTCTGGATGTCCGCTAGTTTAGATGCTCTCTCTTGAATTTATACAGAATATGAGTTATTATTGAGTATTATTATTATCCTTGTTACCTTTAAGTAGTTGTTTTTGATCATCAATTTGTTGTTTGGATTGAGCGAGGCGTTTCTTATAGTCTGCAATGGTTGACGGTTCTTGTGTGTCTGCGCCTTTTGTTTTCTCAATGTCAAGCTTGGCGTTGTTTTCTTTGAACATTTCGTCCATTTGATCACGGTCTTGTGATTTGCTTTTTTCTACAGTCGTAGAAAGTTGGCTATTCGTCACATCTGCTGTTTTTCTACCTTGTTTTCCATCTAGATCTGTAGCAGATGTTTTTTCCTTCGCTGCTGCTTTAGTTACGACCTCCGGTGCTAGGGCCGATCTTGCGGGGCCTTTTTCCGCTGCTTGTCCCACAGTTTCTTTTGTTGGATCATCAGTTTTAACAGTCTCACCCGTATGAACTTTTTCTACTTTTGTTTCTCTGGGTTGTGCGAGTGCAGCTTTATATTTAGCTGCATATAGTGTGGGTTTTGTGGGTTCCTGTGCGTGAGCCTCTTTTGTTGGAACAACTGCTTGAATAGCTGAAGAGATAGAGATAGTTTTGGCCAAGTCTGCCGTTTTTTTAGCATCAGCAAGTTGCTCTTTCTCCGCATCTAATTTTTTTTTTGCAGTTTCTAATTCTCTTTTAGCATCTTCCAACTTTTTCATTTCTTCCGCCAAGTGGTCCTCACAATCTTCTAAACGCTTATTAGCATCTTGTAATTTTTTCTTCAAATCCTCTAATTGTTTTAGCAAGTCATTTATGTCTGGTGCATCAACTTTTGGTGTACTACGTTCTTGTTCTAGATCATTTTTTGCGTCCGCTAGTTGTTTCTTTAAAGCTTCTAATTGTTTACGTAGATCATCCTCATCAACTGTTTTTAGATCTTTAGTTGGCAATGCATCAATATATTTTTCTTTTGCAGTAAGTTGTTTTTTTAAATCTTCCAGTTGTCTACGTAGATCATCATTACTTTTTTGCAAATCAACTGCTTCTGGCTTCTTTTGAGTTTCTAACTCTTCTCGGCACTTTGCCAGTTGCTTGCGTAGATCATCCAATTCGTCCATGCAATTATCTAATTGCTTTCCCAAGAAATCATCTGGATACTTATTCTTATCTTTATCGACAGACTTTTCAACCAATTGCGTCACACTAGGCCGTGTGTCACCAACTTTCCTTAATGTATCATCATCATCTACTGGATGGCGAGAAATGGATTTAGGTTCTAATTCTTTTCCCGCTAACGCAGCTGTTTGATCTTTTTCAACTTCCGATCTAATCGTTCCTGTTCCATCAGTTGGGCCACGTGATTCGTATTTTGATTCTGTTGTGTCATCAGATTCGTTTTTTCGTTCGTCTTTTTGTTGTTGTGTTTCAGTTTTTGACATAGATATCATAGATATTGAAGCATTTGATTTGTCTGCAAGTTGTTGTTTTTTCCCTTTTTCAATTTGTCCGTCTTCGTATTCTTCATATTTAGCACCTGAACCAATTTCAAATTCTGAAGGATGTTCTTTTTTATCGGATCTATCAACATTTCTATCTGGTTTTAATTTATCAGGATAGTCCGATTGCAATTGATCTAAGTTTCTTTCAATTTCTGAAGAAATTTCCTTGCTATCGGAAAGCATTCTATCTCCAAATTTAGATTTTCCTATTATTGTATCATCTTGAAATTTTATTTCATCCTGTAAGGTTTGTGTAGTTGTCTCAGAGATACTTTTACCCTCACCATGCATTGCTTGTTTTAATTTTTCTTCATACATTCGGGAACATTCACATTGCCTCTTTTTTAACTCTTCTATTTGACTATACAATTGAGAACATTCACATTGCTTCTCATTTAACTCCTCTACTTGACTCAGAAGAAGTTCATTTTGATTTTTCAAAACCGTACACTCACATTCAAGTTTATTTTGTGAAGCCAATTGATTCTGAAGTACTTTATTTTGCTCCTGCAGGTCAATCACCGTTTTGGAATCATCAGTTCTAGACCAATCTTCACGTGATTTTCGCAATTCAGTCGACAATGCCGCAATCTGATTCTTAGCAACTTCCTTCAGCTCTGTCGAGTGTTTGCGCAAAGCCTGATTCTCCATTGCCATTGTATCCTGCAATCGCTTTAGCTCTTTAATCTCTGCACGCAACTCCTCGCATGGATCAATATCTGAAAGAAAACATAGTATAATTACATCATTGCATTTTCTCATAGCTTCAGGAAATATTTACCTTTGCTCATAGAAAGAAAATCCATTGAAATTGACTCTGAATTAATGCCGGAAGTTGTGTTAGTGGGTTGGCCACTATAATACGGTGCCGGTGTCGAACTCACACGACCTTCACCACTTTCGTGTTGGATACCTTTACAGGCACAAGTACCTTCCCTAATTTCACTCTGAGTTGTTTTGCAAATGCATTGAATTTTATCTGAATATTTTTCACCGGTATCTTTCATCTGACCAAAATTTTGATCTTCAGTAACCGGCGTGCTTGTTGATGATTCCACACATTCACAAATTTCCACTTGTGTTCCCCTACAAGCACATTGGACATTTTCCATTGAAAGTTGACCTGCATTATGAAGCTGTTGAATTCTTAGCAAACCTTCTTCAGTATCTACGCAAATTGTATCACTTGCAACATCGTTTCTACAATCAGGAATGCATTGAACGTATGCATTGCTTGTATTTGATCTTCTTGGAGTTGTACTAGATGTAGCGCATTCACATATTACTGTTTGCATTGCATTTTCTTTATCGGTAGCAACAATTGAAGCACTCGCAGTAGATTGCTTTGCAGATTTTTTACATTCACAAATTGTTGTTTGATGTCCTTTACATGCGCATGTAACATTTTCCCAGAAGAGCACTCTCTGCTCTTCTAATTCTTGCAGATGTTTTTGATCCTCTTCATTGTCGACACAAATCGTATTTGAAGCATCCGAACTTGACTTACGAGTTAAAACTTTTCTAGAGTCTTTTCTTTTTTTATCACGGCATTCACATACTTTAGTTTGAATACCACGGCAAATACATCTAATGTTAATTAATGAAGACGCTCTCTGATCTTCTAACTCCAGAAGACGCACTCGATCTTCTTCTGTATCAACACAGATAGTGTCATCAGAAGCTTTTCTAGGACTTGTTTCTTTATATCCTAAGCTGGAACGAGGTAATGACAGTATTGAAACACTGCGAGGTCTCGTAGCTGGAATTCTACCATCTTCGTTTTCTGACTGTTCTATTCTCATCGGATGTTTTTTCTCTGTTAGCGATGATGTTTCGAGACATTCGCAAACTTGTAATTGTTTATGTTTACAAACACATGTAATATTTGTAAGTGATAATTTTCCTTCATTTTCCAACTCTTGAAGCCTTATTAGTTCTTCAGAAGAATCAACGCATATGTCATCAGGCTCTATCGATTTTCTACAGGGAGCAGCTTGTGATGATTGAGAAGGAGGTGAAGCGTCTGATGCAGAATCTTCTGCTAAATATGATCTTTCTGTTTGTACACTTTTACAAGGACATGAAGGATTTTTACAACTTTTGCCGGAACCAGGTCTTTTACAAGCGGGTATTAATGGCGTTGCAGGAGAGATTGTTTTACCGTCATCATCTTTTGCATATGTTTCTTGCTTCTCCTCTGTTTGCGATGAGGTCTCCGGACATTTACAAATTTGCGATTGTTTATGTTTGCAAGCACAAGTAATATTTGTGAGTGATAGTTTTCCTTGATTTTCCAACTCTTGAAGTCTTATTAGTTCTTCAGAAGAATCAACGCAAATGTCATCAGGCTCTATCTCTTTTCTGCAGGGCGCAGCTTGAGATGATTGGAGAAAAGATGAAGCTTCTGACGCAGCATCTTCCGCTGAGTATGATCCTCTTGTTTGTACACTTTTACAAGCGCAAGAAGGATTTTTACAACTTTTACCCGAATCAGGTCTTTTGCAAGCGGGTATTAATTGCTTTGTAGGGGAGATTGTTTTGTCGTCACTATCTTTTGAATATGCTCCCTTTATGTCATCTTCTTCAATTTGACTTGCTCTACTAACAATAGCAAACTCCCGAAAAGTCATTTGTCCTTTAGTTTTAGTCTTAGAAATTTTATGAACTTGAACGCCAGTATGATCAACACAAACAGTTGCAGTGTCAACGGGAGTGAAAAGAGGACCCAATAAGTTGCTAGTTATAGTTGTAGCAGAAACGCCAGACTTTGAAAGCGTTTGACCAGAAATCGTGGGTTGGACTCCCCTTGAAGAATATATTGTTGAATCTACATTTGTACCACGATCTTGAGTATCTGGTCTGTGAAGAGAAGTTGTGATACAAATTTCCTTGTCCAACATTTTGGATAATGATGGTGGTGTAGTCTGAACGTTTTCAGAGCCTCCATCATGTCCAAGTAAATATTTGTTATCTGAAGATTTAATTGATATTTCCTTATCTGATGTTAGTTTGGTTGACGATAATTCCTCGGAATTATTGGATGATAAACCAGTCGATATTAATCCAAGATTGTGCAATCTTTTTTGATACGTATTTGCTTCATCCTTTGTGTTATAATCGCGCGTAGGTATGTTCATAATATCGGTAATAATAGAAGCAACTTTGCGTTCTTCAGTTACAGTATGTATACTCTTGTGGGCGTGTTTTATTGCTTGCGGCCTTGTATTTGTTGACGAATCAACTAAATCGGTTCCAGCAGGAGTCGCTGACCATTGGTTCAACTTAAGAGCAGCATTTTGCAGAGCGTTATGTGAATGTTTTAGAATTGATTCTATTTTTCCGGTATCAGTCAAATCATTCATTCTGTCTGCAATCTCCTGCAATCTTTGGTTGTCTTGATTTAAAGAAATCACTTCTGCTTTATACAACGAACAATTTTTCTTTTCCTTCTCCAAAGCAACTGTGGCTTCTGTGAACTGGCTCGATGAGCGTTCTAACCTTGCTTTTAGCACTACGCAAGTAGCATCTGCCTCAAAAACTTGCTGTTTTAAAGCATTTGTTTCTTTTGTAAGTGAAGCAATTGTTTGTTTTAATTGATTTTGGACATCAGCAAGTTGTGTTTCGGAAGTGGAGATGATTAAGTTTTTGTTTTCTATTTCACTGCGCAGGTTTGAAATGACATCCTTGATTTTATCCTAGTAAAATCACATGCATACTTTGCATTACGAGCTTAAGACAAAATCTAACAACGCGAATCAAAAAAAGCACTAGAAGAATTTGTTGCTTACCTGTTGATGCTCAGCTCCCTTAGACAATCTTTCAATGTGCCTAACAAGACGATTTATTTCATTTTCTTGATCGTGAATAATGTGCTCTAAATCCCTTACTTTTTTCGTGAGTGCATCTCGCTCTTCGGTCAGAACCTGAACTTCTTCAGCCTGTGCTCGTAACGAAGCGTATTCATCTTGAAGATATACCAACTCAATGTTCTTAGTTTTATAGATGTCTCTTTCATTTTTTATTGTTTCTAACATACGACATCTACTTTGCAACAGTTTATATTCATGTTCGATATGGAGCATTTCCTGCAAACGCATTCGCATTTTATCTCGTTCTATTCTCATCATTTCCGCCTCTCTCGCTTTGTATCTAAGTTCATCCATAATTGCACACATGCCAGGTTCACTTCTGGCCGCACTTTGGTTCTCTTGTAATTGCAATAATTTTTTCTGAGCATTCTCTAATGCTCGTTGGAGTTCATCAGCTTTATCGGCGCGAACTCTCAACTCATCTATTTCGCTTTCCAATTGCACTAAGCGTGTTAATCTACGTTCCAATCCTAGTTTTTCTTCAATAACTCTATCCAGAACCTGGGCCTTTTCTTTAAAGATTATAAGTTCAGAGTTGAGATTTTCATATTTCTTAACTTTTGTTTCAATTTTATGTATGTTAGCTTGGAGTTTATCGCGTTGTTTGGTGACTTCCTTCAATGTAGTGACTTTGTTCTGAAGTTTACGCCTGAGATCTGTATCACTCGTGCTTTCAACTATTCTGCGAGGCACATTGCTGCCGATGCTGATCAAAGTTTGATGATGTGCCTGTAATTTGTGTAATGCGTCAACACTACGAGTGCTTAATTGACGGGAACGGTAATTCTCCA
The DNA here is from genome assembly GCA_027575565.1 of Diploeciton nevermanni. Classification (NCBI taxonomy): domain Eukaryota; kingdom Metazoa; phylum Arthropoda; class Insecta; order Coleoptera; family Staphylinidae; genus Diploeciton; species Diploeciton nevermanni. Next base: position 3,174,389 of record JAODIE010000005.1, read on the forward strand.
ATTCTTGCTTGAGTTTCTTGTTGTCATCTTTGATGTAGATTAGTTTTTGGCAGTATTTTTTTAGAAGTTGCAACTCAGTACCGACCAATTTCAACTCATCTGTGCTACTATCTTCACGGAGTTTGGCTATTTGTGCGGCCATTTCAGCAATATCATCATCAATAGCTTCCTTGTCCCATAAGTCATTCTAGAATGTAATATAATTAATTTTAAAAATATGAAAGCGCTATTAATGTAGTACTTGGAGTTTTTTGTAGCGCAGTTCAGATTTCTGGAGTTCACAATTTCGTTCATCCAAAATCTTCTTAATGATATTCAGCTCATTAATATTCGCACGAGTTGCTTGTAAATGTTTCTCACATTCGGGGCACTGGAAATATTTTATTTTCTATTTAAGATGACATTACTGTTTGATAACATACCCCACTCTTTGTATCATCATCTGAACCAATCAACGTTTGAGCATCATGACCTTGTACAGTCGGAAGTTGCGTCAACTTCAACTTTACGTCTCCAGTCGGACCAGCAACAGGAATGCGACTTTTCAAAGCACAACTTGAACCCCTTGACTTCAATACTAGTCCCTCGGTAATATACTGCACGGCGATGTCAACTGTCTCTTTCGCTTTAAATACCGTCTGCGTATGTGAATCCTGAAAGTTCAATGTATACCCAACTTGAACATCTTTATGGCTGCTTTCTTGGTTTAAGGACACAACAAATGAACGTTCATTTGAGATATTCACTTCAAGAGCAGTTACAGCCTTAGAAATGGACTGGTTTTGCATTGACTCTGGTTGCAAAACCGTACAGAATGACACAGAGCGTTTCTCTTGCGACGATGATGGACGACTGTGTTTTAGATGATATTGCTGAGAACGCGATGCAGATTTATTGGAATTGGCCTCGCTCATTGAGGATGGCATTGACGGTGTACGAGTGCGGGGTGTTTGTATCCTGCTTTCAGATGACGTGCGAGAACTCTCCTGGATCGTTGATGTCTTGCAACCACGGACTTCTTCAGAGGCAGTGCGGCCATATTTAGATTCAGTTAGGGGCAAACTCGAGTTCTTACTGCGGGGTTGATGTTTCTTTGCAAAGGCGTCTCCTGCGCCCCAAGTGGCTCGCTAAAATAATAGAAAGATACAAGTATTGAAGTTTGCTTGAATACGCCAAGAGATCCTACAAGTTTATGGTAAGATTGCAGTTCTTCACAGCTAAGATTTAGCGAATTAATAAAACTTTCCAGTTGACTGATGACGTGGTGGAGTTTTTTAATATCTTCGTCTTTGTTTTTCATAAGTGTTTTGAGTAATACATCGACTGGGACATATTTACCAAGTTGTTGACTCTAGAATTACAACTGTAAGAAAATTCTCAGACATTTTACTAATTACACTTACTCTTGATACATCAGTCCCAATTAATTCAACTATGTACTGTTTATTTTCCGTCACATTATTAACCCATGCTCTTGCATCAGTCGCAGAAGTATATGACTTCATCCGGCCCTCTGACCTTCTATTTGTGGGCAAACCAGATTGATCGCCATGTTTCTTAAACGCTCCCGATTTATCCTTAACGTATGTTGCCATTTTGTATTATTGAATTTAAGAAATTCCTTTACATATTGCTCAGTTCTCTCATTGCGTACAACCTGTTATGCGTAGTATTAAGAATATATATATATCTTCAAGATCTTGAAAGGTAGATTAAATCAATTGTATAGTTGTAAAATTGTCGACGGGCTTTGACATTTGAGATTTGCTTAAAGTGTAAACAAACTAGAGCGCTAGTAATTAGAAAATCATGGAGATATTGATTTCTAGTTAAATCATTTTATTTTATTCACAAATAATTTACAAGTCTAAAAATAACATGTTAATTTTTAATTCAGTAACTCGGGAATTCCTCGTAACTCGCACCCATATTGCTTGGATAGTTCCTCAACAACTCTTTGAACTGCATTATGGGACTTTTGCAGGATAGTTTCCAGTTTGTTAACGCGCACCATTTTTTGACCAAAGATTTCTTCATTTGAATCCTGCATCAACTTATGTAATTGTCTTTCTTTCTTCTGTAATTCTAATGAGTATGCTTTGTTAGTTTCTTTTTGCAATTCTAGCTGCTTTTGCAAGGAGTCAATAGTATCCTGCATTGTATCATTTTTTGTTTTCAAGTGACAACAAATCTTTTCTAAATGATTAAGTTTGTTTTGCCATAGATTAGAGTCTTTTGATATGGATGAAATGGATTCTTTTAGCTTCTCTCCAACCAACTCAAGATTATCATCTACAGTAACGATATAATTGTTTTTCATACTTATATCCGCTCTGAGCTGACATACAATTTGCTTGTATTTCTCTTGATTTTTCTCATTTGTGGTTGTTAGACGATCAATATGCATGATAAGTCTTTCAATTTGTTCTTCTTGGTCAAGTATTCCACATTCTTTGTTGATTAACGCCATACCTAGAGCGTTCTTCTCTTCTTTTAACTTTTCTACCTCCTCTTTTAGGGCTTTTACTACGCCGGTATTCCCAGAAACAAATCTAGATTGGGGCAATGGTTTTTCGAATTGTTTAAGCTGTTTTCTTAATTCCGTGCATTGATTGTGCAAATTTATGTTATCTGCTTGAAGTTTTTGTACATCATGTAGTTGCAATTGCAATCTATCTACCTGAAGTTTTAAAATGTCCGCTTCTTGTGCTTTGTAACGCAATGCTTCATATTCATTGAATTTATTAGCGGATAATGTTGATAAGTTATCTTTGAGAGAAGCAACACAGTATTTTTCATAAATTAACTCACGTTCTAATTCGTCTCGATCAACAACGCGACGTTTCAATTCACAGATCTCTTTTAGAATATCTCTTGGTTCTAAAATATTAGCAATCTTTGGGTCTTGAATAATTTCGTACTTGATATTACTGAAGATCTTCAGGTCGTCTTCTAATTTGTTTATGTGCTCATGTAATTTTTGATGTTCAATGTTTATTTGAAGTGTTTTAGTTTTATCATTGTTATTACTTAATGACACTATATCAACTAGAGTCGAATGATTGACTACCAACGTACGTTTCTGCACTAGTTTACATTCATTTTTAATTATTGCATGACACATTTTTTCAATAAGCAACAACTCTTGATGAAGAATCGCGGTAGAGTCCGTTTCATTATCAAATGATTTATGCTGATCTGGCAGATTATGGGCTAAGTTAATCATAACTTTATTTTGAAGCAAAGTTTTCTTTACTGATTCGAGATAATTCAAAGCATAATCTGCAAGATCCTTATTTACACAAGCAGGGCATTCGGCTATTTTCAACAAGTTTTCTCTTCTACGATCAAGATAAGCCTGTCGTTCTTTATTAATAGAAGAAACCACATTTGTTTTATGGTCGTGCTTAGCAGGCGTTGATGGTGGACCTATCTTCTTTTTATGAATGCAAGACACAACATTAGTTTCCTGGTCTTGTTTACCAGGTTTAAGTTTCTTAAAGACAACATTCGTTTGTTGATCCGTTTTATTGCCAGTATTTTGATCGCTTCCATATGTGTCTTCAGCATTAATTGGTGTCGCACAATCTTTGAATTCAACCTCATTTGTATCGCTCCCATCTCCTACCTGGCTGTATGCGCACTGGTAATTGGTTGATTTCCAATCAACTTTATCAAAATCGGTGGAAATTTCACGACTTACTTCTTTACTTGCACTGTATTTTAGTTTTTGATTTTTTTTATTATAGTTTTTATGTCCAAAATCGGGAGTTGACACTGCGACGTCTTGATTGGAGCGATCAGAGTCATACTCATCAACCTCTTCTATTTTATCTTCAATATCAGTGTCCGTTTCTTGTACACTAATTTCTTTCATAATTGTGCTATCTAACGATGATTTTTTTGTTGACTTATAGAGCTGAATAACTGAAGCACTTAATTCTTCATGTCCTGTAAACGATGTTTGCTCACATTCTGAAACCACTTCAATAATTTCTCCACTTCCCCTACTAATTGTTGACTTTCTAGTAGGTTCTGTTGCAATTATTTCTTCAAGAATCGTAATCGGATTAATTGAATCTGTACTATCAAAAGCTTTTTCACACTTTGCTTGATTGTTTCTCTTCGTGTCTGTTGAAATATCATCTTCAGGCTTACTCCCCTCTGAAGGAAGGTCAAGTATGGGAAATGAGTCTATTTTACTAGAAAATGAAACGCAAGATTTGCCTGGTTTAGCTGAAGAAATTGCATCAGTTGAAACGTTTCTTGTACATACAATGGCTGATTGTGACTTGGTTACATAATGTTTTTGGTTTTTTTTAATAGGATTTTTGTTTAGCCTCTCTAAACTAACTTTCGTTGATTTCTCAGAGGTTGATTTCTTTGTGATTACTTGACTTGATGCCCGCACCTTGACAAAGACGCACTTGTCAGCCTTTTGTGGCAAAGCCATTACAACTTGTAGCGCAACATCGGATACTGGACAACGAATTGTTTCGATTGCACGGTGTATAGAGGATTTGAATGCGGGGGTAGATATGGATGTACTTCTGGTGTACACATCTGTAAAAACTGTGTTAATACCCGAGTTGTTTGTAATAATTTCCGTTTCCACATTCGAATTTTTTGTCGCCGGTACAACTTGGATGCTTTTCTCTATGTCATCGAAATGGAATTGGCTTAGTTTATATTTGCTAAGGTATTCATTAATTGGTTGAAAAGTAGTCATACATAAATGCTGAAAAATTAAAAATAAATAACTTGTACGTTTCCCTTTAGTTGTTCAACTCACGCGAATTTTATACATTTGATTTGTTGACAAACTAATTCTTTGCAATAAATCCACAAAACACTGAATGCGTTCTTCCAGATCACTGATGTAATTGTTTTTATTCATCATAAGCACTTTCCAAATAAATTCGATTGGTATAATTTCGCCCATATATTTATCCTGTAATTGATATTAATATGAAGTACCTACATTCTTTTGGCAATTTACGGTTTTTAATACTTGCTTAATTTCCGCTCGTGAAATAATATGCATCATGAAGGCTTTTTTATCAAAAGCATTATTTGCCCAAGCTCTGCTATCAGTTGTCGAAGAATATTTTTTTAAGCGACCATCCGATCGTTTCTTTTGTGGTGATGATTTAGCATCATTAATCTTGAGGAATGCGCTTGATTTATTCTGAATATACGTTGCCATTCTGATTGTTCTACCCAGTCCTGATGAAAAAATCGTAAAATTTATTTAGCTTTATAAACATCATACAACATATTCACTTATTTTTAAATTTTATTGTTTGACTGTGTCATTTAATATTGTTTTATTTCAACATTGGTAGTTATTTATAAAATTCTCATATACTGGAAAATGTTGCGATAAAAAATAGCTACATTTTTATAATATTTGTTATGTGTTCTGTTTACATTAGTTCAGACATCCAGAAATCCAGACATATACAGCGCTATTGATTTCCTCTTTGTTTAAGCTCGTCAGATAAATATAATCAATCGTCAGAACTTATACGACTGCCACGTTCGGAAATGATGCAGAATGCAATCTAATTAATTTATTGTGATTCAACTTTGACATCCTTAGATTGCAATTATGAACAAATGTGTCTCCACTTACTCATTGTTTGAGTAATCCAAAACTTGTAAGAACGCTGATGTCCCAAGTATTTGCATTTTAATTGGTTGTCCGATAGTATTACGTTGTAAACTCGCATGTTTGCCATACATTCGTTGGGTAAGAAACGTAGATCATTTGGGGATAAATCTAGCATGGATACTATTAATCTTTCGAATGCTTCACTATTGAATTTACGTATAGAGTTACTGCGTAAAATTAGTTTTTCGATGCATAAACCGGCTCGTATCTTTTTTCCGATTGTTGAAAGATTATTATTTTCTATTTTCATTTTATCATTGTGAAGTTGAGGTGTTAAGGAATTGTATGGTGCTAAGAATTAAAAGATCTTCAATTTGTGTCACATTATAACAAACGTTTTTAGAGAGATATCACTCTATGAATGATAGATGTTGTTATCTTTTCTTATGATTACAATTTACAGATGATGGAAGGTGAATTAAATGAAAAGTTAAAAATGATTATGCATTTAGATATTTATGAGCTTTATATTATTTGCCGGCGATCATTCTAATTATCCTTGTTTGTCATCGATGAGAAAGAACGATAGAAAATTAAAATTAATTGATTATCACATTTTCTAATAACTATATCAGCGTTATAGACATTGAAATCTGGAGAATTTCTTCATGAACTTTCACTGACAGATGGGAAGACTAAAGATACAATGTAGATGTTTTCAATGCAAATTTTAAGCTGTAACATAAAATTAGCCGGCGCAGATATGATGGATTTAGATTGTTTAAAAGAGCAATAAATTTGCTTGAATAGGAAAACACTTATTACTAAATATTTATTCTTTACGGGTGTGCATAGATTAAAAAGCGGATATATTTGTATATAGTGTTTATTGCAATGTGTTTAGACCGTGCAGAATGATGTAAAATCAAGGATGCCATGCAAGTGTAGTATCAACTATTAACCTATACATGTTTTAGGAGCGAAAGGCAGTATTGGGTCCCAATTGGATCTCATAATATTTCATAAGTTTTGCATTAAATACAAGAATGGGAGTTCATGGATTATGGAAATTAATTGAACCATCCGGGAAAATAGTTCCTTTAGATACACTTGAAGGCAAAATATTAGCTGTTGGTATCCTTCTAAAGTTTTTTTCAAGGGAAAACTTTTATTCGATTGTACAAGTGTGACTCCTTAACATTATTAGATATATCAATATGGTTACATCAGGCAATCAAGGGTTATCAAGACTCAAAAGGATCACCAATGCCAAATGCTCATCTGCTGACAATATACAACAGAGTTTGCAAACTTCTATACTTTCGAATTAAGCCTGTGTTTGTCTTTGATGGTGGTGTACCTGCACTTAAAAAGGAAACAATTGTAAGAAAATTAAATTGTAGTTTAATACTCAAATATATTTTAGAATGTGTATTCATATTTGTTCTTTAGGCAAAGAGAAATCAATTAAAATCAAAAAATCAATCAGAAGCAAGCAAAATTCAGAAACAACTTATCAATACACTCTTGAAGCACACTGCAGTAACTAAGGTGCTATCTGAAAAGACAAGAGCAGAGCTAGGTTCACAAGCAAAGAAGATTCCAACAACCAAGTCAGATAATATGGAAGATATTTTTATTTTACCACCTTCGCAGTCAACATATGAATCTTTAGACTCTTGTGATGAGTCTTATGATGAAACAAGTGGTATGTCTGATTCAAGTCCAACAAAATACTTTAATATACATGATGTTGATGAGCAATCTCTTCAATTTAAAAACTTGCCTGCTGATGTGAGACATGAAATCCTTACTGATTTAAAGGAAACAAGAAAACAAAATTCATGGGGACGAATTCACGAACTTCCAAAACAATCTGATGATTTTGCTACATATCAAATGCGGAGGTTGTTAAAAAGATACTCAATACAAACTTGCTTAGAAGAAGCTGAAAAGGAAATGGGGGGTGCTACTCTATCACTTAATGAGTTGGAGTCGTTAATGAATGATCACGGCGTAATTACTGAAAATAAAGGCAATCGAATTGCAAGTGATGAAAATACAAGATATCTTTATATCAAGGATGTCAAGAAAGCTTTGGAGAGTACCAGGCTTAAGGATATTAAGAAAAAAGCGGAGGAGAAATTGATGGCAGCAGATAATGAAGCTATGTTTCAAAATCACATGCTAAAAGCTACTGAGTTCTTAATTTCAGAAGAACGTGAAATACATACAATTATTCACACATCTAGCATAGATGGTAACTCAGCAGCAGCTATGAAACTATCACAACAAAGCCCCAAAGAAACAGCAAATAGTAGTAAAAATTTGAATGAAAATAGTGACCTAGCAGATGATAAAGAATTCCAACGTGATTTGGAAGCAGCAATTAAATTATCTCTGCAAGAAATTCCATCAACATCCCAAAATATTTCACAAATTCATCTAGTAAAAGAATCTTCTTCAACATCTACAGATACAACACCAATGTCTTCTCAAGAAATTTTAGCAGAAAATCCGTCTGAATTCTCAATATATTTAAACTCTTTAAGAGACTCGGACTTTAACTCTTCGGAAGATGACGAAGTCAATCTAGATGATGGTCTTAGAGAGGGCCACAAAGCGGCCGATAAAATATTTTCAGCTGCTAAAAATTATATGATGGAGTATGGAGGATTGACACATGCTGGTGTTGAGGAATTATTTGGTCATAAGCAAGAAGGAAATAATGCAATGAAGAGAAATAAGATGCAAACTGTTACTTCTACAAATTTGGATGTTGAGAACATTAATTTGTTACAAACTAGTGCTGAAAGTATGGATGATGTAAGAGTAATGTCTCACTCAGATTCAAGTTTAGATGATTTTTTGGAAGTTTCTAACGAAAATAAAGCAGATTCTAATTACATTAACGATGAATGTAATGAAAAAGAGACAACGGCACTACAAATTGGATTTAACATCAAGGAAGAACTAGTAGATGATATTTTTAGTGACATATTTGAAGGTAACCCTGAAGCTGATACAACGGTAACAATTATTAAGGCAGAAACTAAATTTTCGCCTGCATCTAATGACACAATAGAAAGAAATTCGTTGGCAGATTTTTCTTCATCTGATACCTTTAAAACGATCAACTTGTTAGCTTCTGAAGACTTAGAAACTCAAAGTGCTATTAAAAATTCTTCAAATCCAATGATACAGGAATTAATTTCATCTAGTGTTACAGTCGATGATCTTCTTAAGTTGAAAACATCATTAAATCAAGCTTCAATGGATCTGATGGCAGACAGGGGAACAAAAGAAAGACTGGCTGGAAATATCTCTGATCAAATGTATAACGAAGCGCAAGACTTATTGACTTTGTTTGGGATACCGTACATTATTGCGCCTATGGAAGCTGAATCACAATGCGCTTTTCTTAATCAGATTGGATTGACGGATGGAACTATTACGGATGATAGTGACATCTGGTTGTTTGGCGGTAAAACGGTCTACAAGAATTTTTTTAATTATGATAAGCAGGTTTTGGAGTTTAGATCCGAGAGTATTCACCACCATTTCAGTAAGTGTTCATTCGTCCTGTTGATAAGCAATTAAAACGTTCTAATGTTTTTTGTTTAGAACTAAGTCGTACTGAATTAATATCTCTTGCTATGCTGGTTGGAAGTGACTACACTACAGGAATACAAGGAATTGGTCCTGTTACTGCGCTGGAAATTCTTGCAGCTTTTCCGTCGAAGAATAACTTGGAAATTATTACGTCTTTAGAAGGATTTAGAGATTGGTTTAAAAGTGGAAAAAGAGTGTCTGGACGTGGTAAAGCATTTCTTCGAAACAAACTAAAAAATATAAGTCTCCACGAAGGGTTTCCGTCCTTAAGTGTCCTTAAAGCATACCTTGAACCCAATGTTGAAACTTCCAAAGAATCTTTTACATGGGGCAAACCACGTGTTGAAGCTTTAATTAATTATACTCGCGAAAAATTTGGATGGAACGCTAAAAAGGTGAATGATACTCTTGATCCAGTTCTACGACGCCTTAGTGATAACAGTTGTCAGAGAAGAATTCAAGACTACTTCAAAACAGTGTATAAACCATCTCTTAATACATCGATGCAAATCAAAGAAAAATTGAGTAAGAGAGTGCAGAAAGCATTAGGTACCATTAGTCAAAGGGGAGTCGAAAATACGATGTCTTCAAGTGATGAAGATATTAGGTGTGATGATTCTGAAACGTATCAGGTATTGAAGAAAACTAAAAAGTTGTCGAGAGAGAAAAATAGTGGTATTAGAGCTGAAATTGCAGCAAAGTTGAAGGTGATAGAGAGTGATGGTAAACATGGTGATGGTAATTTGGAAGTTAAGAAACCCCGACTTGCAAATTTACATAAGAAAGAGGCAATTCCCCAGAAGGAATTAGCTAAGAGTAGCTATCTGCAGAGTAAGATGAAGGCAATTGAAGTATTTAGAAAATCTTCAAAGGGTCCAGGATATGTGAAGAAACAGAAGAAAGCAGCGAGGTTGCCTCCTAAGGTAGATGCTGAATTATCTGAAAGTGATAGTGATTAATTGCTTTCGAATTGTTTTAAACATTTACAATAATTTATTTAATGTAAGAAAATATTTTTAAAACTACTACCGTCTAGCTCGGTGCTTACCTGTATTTACCCTGAATATTACTCGTTTTAATCAGCTTCGACATCAAAAGTTTTAATCCCCAGGTGTCATCTACCTACGCGGCGGCGTCGCTACCGTCGATAAACAGTTGCACGCCGCGACCCAGCATTCGAGCACATCGCCTATCAGCAGGTAGAACAGAACGTGAACGACCGCCGGTGCATACGGAATACCTGTACTTGCGGCTCGTAATAAAATCCGTCCGTGCCGGGCTCAATGCGGCGGCCGCGAAGCATCGTCCGCTGAGCCAGTTGAGTGTGTGGCAATTGGCGTCGGGGTCGCGGTGATCGCGCAAAACCGGGATATGTACGCGAAGAATTACCGATTTTTGGACAATTGCTAAAGTTTGTGAGAAGAAGTTGAGACAAAATCATTGTACTGAAAGGATTACTGCGAATGCCATGGCCTTTTGATCAGAACGGATTATAATTTAGGATTAGGCTTTTTCCGCATTCCTAGTGTAAAGGTAAATAACTTAAGTAAGATGGAATGGCGAATTTGAAAGACGTGGGCTCTGAGAAGAATTTTGCAAGGTTTATACTGAGGTGCTATTGTGGCACCTTCATGTTTTTAACACGTAGCAACCGTTCCGGTTCCACTTATTCCGTAACTGCGAAGAATACGCAGTGCGATGTTAATACGATTCTAAATTAGCCACCCGTAAAAGATCGCTCTTCTCTATATAAATCTCACTATTGCCAGGACTAAACTATTCATGTAAATATCGCAAAGCCTATATTCCCCCTTTTCCGTTTTACGAATAATCGGAAGCCAACGAACAGACGTCGATACAAGTCTAACCATCGAGCAGGTGGTGCGACATGCACCTTTTAGCTTCATTTCACCGCTGCCTGCTCTCTACCGCTGTGTCCTACGAAGTAGTACAAAATAATTCAAGGTCAGGCATAATGACATTCAAATTTAATTTGGGATTCTTTCTATCTAATTTGTTATATGACAGAATGTAATAAATGGAAACGTGTCGCATGGTTGTTAGTATAGTTTGGGATTGGCGTAGATTTATGTGAAGAGATAATTGCAACAATTACCCTTTATATTTCTTATCAAGTGTGTCGTTAGTGCAATTTCCCGCATGAAATTTTTGTTAGTCATTATCTGGTTACATTTAACCCATTTTATGTTTCATTACTTACATTACTAAATACTGGCAGGAAATACCTTCACCATGTGTTTTTCCGAAGTCGAGACGAAATCATTTGCAAGCTTGGGTTATAAAACAATGTAATAAAAGCAATAAAACTCTATGGATTGGAAAATAGGCTCGGCTTTGTTGCAATTCAGATATACACACATAAGATTGTTAAATTTTTGTACCTTAAAAGTAGTAAGAAGAAATTTTTAGATATCGGTAATCGTCTATAATAAATTGTTGATGCGAGAACATGATGATGTCGTCAACAATAACGCAAAACTATGACAGTGGTTATTGCATTTTCAAGTGACTACTATCAAGTTGAGAAATAGAAAAAAAAAAACAGCCACATCATTAGTTTTTCTTGCATCATAATGCTTGCTTTTTGCCATTGTATAATAATTCATTAAGATAATTTATACCGCACATGTTGTACGAAAACAGGTACAACAAATTGGTCTCTGGCCCTGATGACACTTTGCATCGATTTATACTCGCGCTTTCCGCACGCATGATGCACCACCTTGTGCCTGGTAAATTTACAGTTACAAAATGTTGCCTGTTCAAACACCACAAGCTGGAAACGCGTTTCCACTGCTTCTGCTAAACAACCGAACATCTCGAGGCGTTCGGATGACGTACATGGCACGCGTACAAATAGCGAAAACAACGTAAATAACAAAATGGCATACATAGCAGGCATTGCTGAATGTCTACCGGTTAAACGTAATTATTGCCATCAGCCTAGCTGCAGTTCTCAGAAAATAAGAGAAGCAACAATATGATGAATGATTAGGCCGAAACGTTTTAAACAGTTAGTTACCTAGTTGCTCTGATGAATTATAACAGTTGCGCTTCACTTGTTTTGCCCATGTTTTACAAGCTGACATGCAAAATAATATAGATTAGAATTGTTCGTTGCAGTGCTGGAAGAACATGGAAATTATTGGAATTATTGAAATGCGAGATAAGACGAGCTGCTTCAAGTTGTCTTGTATTTTATAACTGTAAAATTTATAACGAGAGAAGAAAGCTCAACTAACAGAAGACCGGAATTTGTAAAATGTTTGAGTTTGATATACCTTCTTCAAAAACCAATTAATGGTTATGAATATAATTTCATTATTCAAAACTTGCAGATAAACCTTTTCTAACCATGCACTTGACATTCCTTCTTCAAACTACATTCTGCCTTACTTCTTTGTTGAGTGTCAAGAATAAAACCTCTAGTATAAATCTAATCAGTCATACCGCTTTCGGTCATTTACCACTGATGCTCCACGCAGCAGAAATGCTTGGAGAAATGCTGCTTTCACATTAAGGCAAATCCGCTGATGATGTGGAATATGCGAGTTGACCACTTACTTCCATTTAACTCATGTCTTACGTTGTTTGGACTTCCTTACCTGAAGTGCCACCTTTACGAATTCGCGAATGTGTTTATTAATCGGTAAATGTGTGTCATTCGCAGAGAAATCCCACAAGTTATTGGTCGATTTATTTTCAGTGCATTAGTGCGTGGAAAGTTGCAACTGTAATTGATTTCCGCTGTCGTGTCAATAGATAAAATATTATTAGTATCCGCTTATTTATATAGTTCGATGATATTGCCGAATTTTGCATAGAAAAATGTTGTTGCTCACTTATCACTTTCATAACACATTCAAATTATACTTCAAGTTTAGTAAATAAACGGATGTGATATAAAAATAAATGGGCATGGTCAATGTTAAAACAATTTTGGCAATTTGTCTAACGTATTGAGAGCGACTTTCTAATAGTGAACGATACGCATAATATAAACGCATTAATAGCGACAAATAACGGCATGATATTATTGTACCTTAATTTCGCTTATGTGTAAATATATGTTTTAAATACATGTTTCTTTAACAATGTAAAATGTAGAACACACGCAACATGAAGAACAGCACAATTTTGTATCCTTATTTCCATCTTATAATTTATATACTACCTGGATTCAGCAACAGATGTGTGAGCAGCCATCATTTTAGATTAATGGACCATTCTAAAGACCAAGTTCAATAATGAATTAAACAAAAGAACATCAGAGTTGATGAGCTTTGCAAAGCTGCACGTGAAATTATGTTGTTAATGGAGCGCACAACTATTTGATGAGTGCCTCAAGATATTAATCTCTATTCAGTTTATTTAGGAATAATTTTGTTTAAAGCAATCACTCAATGTTTTTGTTTCGTTGAGTATATCGTGTGCATGTTTTTTAATTTTATGAGAGAGTTGAACGTACTCGCTATACTTGTAATATATTAATAGCTTACTACTTATTGCATATAAATTCACATTCAACTTATACAACACGTCTTTGGTTTGTTATTTATTTGTCCGTGTTGCCATCAAACGACCTGGTTTTATTAATGTCCTTTTTATTCTACATTGGAATTTGGACTAAAATTTATAGATATGCAATAATGTTATCGAGGTGCCGCTTGCAACTGTCGTAATGTGTTTGCTATTACTTTATTATGTTAATTTTGATGTTTGTGTTACAGGTTTGCAACTGAACAGTTGCGGATATAAAACAAGATGGTTATAGTTACAAGAGTAAGTTGTCATTTTAGTAGTTATTTTCTCCACTGTATAAAAAAGTGACAAATAATTTACAAACATTTCTCGAAACGAATGAACATTGCTCATGACTATTCATGTCTCAACGATATTGCTAAAGAAGTGAACACATAATTTGTTAAACTGAGAGTGAAAAAGCAACTGATAATATAGTGTTGCCACTCTAAACTCGGTTTAAGTAACAATGCAGCAAAAAACTTTAGAAAAACTAAGAAAATACTTTCAAAGTATATATCTGCATAAATTCTTTAATAATTTATTAGAAAGAAATTTTGCTTTTTAATTGAAAGGAAGATATTTTAAGAACTTACTTACATTAGTTAAAAAGTATCTGCCGTTCACCACCTTCTTCGGCAAATAACCCAGTTCACACAATGTCTCCTTATTCTATCATCATGGTTAACTCTTCTTTGACAAACGCGTACCGACGTATAAATTATATTCCTTTATTAAAAGGCATACTTCACACACCCATCGTTTCAAAAAAAAAATCAATGAGATGAAGAGTACATTGAAACGATTCAGGCATAACTATTCAAAAGAAATTAAACCAGTTTAAAGAGAAGAATGTTGGGTGTAGTCCGCCCAGTCTATAGATACCATTTATTCATTAAATCCATTTATTTTTGTTGTATTCTTTAGAAGTGGTTATATATAACACGCGTCATTGATTGCAATGGTTTTTATTATTGGGTTTGGTTACTACTTACGTGGGCCCTACTTGATTTTATTTTACACTGGTTTTCCATTTACTTTGTTTTGCTTACTGCCACGGAGGTAGTAGCCAGCAATCACTCGATGACTGGCCGGAGTTCCGGTCTTTTTGAGGGCAATCTCCGGAAGCGCTCTTCATGCTTTACTAGGTCTACATCGTATCTTTACAAACAGCGTATTGCTACAAAAAAAAAAAAAAAACACAACACAGCGCAGCAGTCGGTGAAACAAATGGAACAAAATGGGTTTACTACCACAACCATTCGTAAAACACTAATAAAAACATAGAATATACTAAAGCAAAAGAAAATATTTAAGGTCTTTTACCTTCTTTTTTCAGTTTTAATCTTGATACGTAGCATAATTTTTAATTGTTATCATTTAGGGAGATTACATCTGGATTGAGCCAGTCTCCACCGGCGAATTCGATGTCGCCATTGGCGCTCGCGTTGTATCTGCGGAAGGACGTCGTATTGCGGTGCGAGATGACGACGCTGAGGAACACTGGCTTTCGCCAGACAGACGCATCAAAGCGATGCACACCACGTCTATTCATGGTGTGGAGGATATGATTGGCTTAGGGGACTTACATGAAGCTGGAATTCTACGTAACTTGCTGATTAGATATAACGATAATTTAATCTATGTATCTCTTGATTATCCTTTCCTCACTTCAATGTTAATTTATGCGTATTTTAGACATACACCGGAAGTATTCTCGTCGCTGTTAATCCCTATCAAATCTTGCCTATTTACACTGCCGAGCAAATAAAGCTTTACAAAGAACGTAAAATTGGAGAACTGCCTCCCCACATTTTTGCCATTGGTGATAATTCTTACGCAAGTATGAGGAGATATGGTCAGGACCAATGTATTGTTATTTCCGGAGAATCTGGTGCTGGAAAAACAGAAAGCACCAAGTTGATCTTGCAGTATTTAGCAGCCATAAGCGGGAAGCATTCTTGGATCGAACAGCAGATCCTTGAAGCTAATCCTATCTTGGAAGCATTTGGTAATGCTAAAACTATAAGAAACGATAATAGTTCAAGGTATTATTGTTTAACAAGAGCATTATAGGATAAGTACTAAGTTATTTTATTACAGATTTGGAAAATACATCGACATTCATTTCAATAGTTCTGGTGTAATTGAAGGTGCTAAAATAGAGCAATACCTTCTTGAGAAATCTCGCATAGTGTCTCAGAATCCAGATGAACGTAACTATCACATCTTCTATTGTCTCCTCGCAGGTCTCAGTAAGGAAGACAAAAGAAAACTAGAACTAGGCGATGCTTCCCAATATCGTTACCTCACAGGAGGCGGGAGTATCACTTGTGAGGGGAGAGACGATGCTGCTGAATTTGCGGATATTAGAAGCGCAATGAAGGTTCTTCTCTTTGCAGACAACGACATCTGGGAGATTCTTAAACTTTTGGCGGCTCTGCTACACACTGGAAACATTAAATATAAAGCAACTGTAGTGGATAATTTAGATGCTACTGAAATACCAGACCCCACGAACGTGCAACGAGTCGCCAATTTGTTAGGAGTTCCCACCCAACACTTAATTCATGCTCTAACTAGGAAAACTTTGTTTGCACATGGGGAGACCGTCATTTCCACGTTATCAAGAGAACAAAGTGTTGACGTCCGCGATGCATTTGTCAAGGGCATCTATGGAAGATTGTTTGTAATGATTGTGAAGAAAATCAACAACGCTATTTATAGACCCAAAGAGAGGCAACGCAGCTCAATTGGTGTTTTGGACATCTTCGGTTTCGAAAACTTTAATCATAATAGTTTTGAACAATTTTGTATCAACTTTGCAAATGAGAATCTGCAACAATTTTTTGTTAGACATATCTTCAAACTTGAGCAGGAAGAATACAACTTAGAAGGTATCAATTGGCAACATATAGAATTTGTTGATAATCAAGATGCTTTAGACTTGATTGCCATTAAGCAGCTCAATATCATGGCTTTGATTGATGAAGAAAGTAAATTTCCAAAAGGCACAGACCATACATTATTAGCAAAACTACACAAAACTCACAATGCACATCGGAATTATCTTAAACCTAAATCCGACATCAATACTAGTTTTGGTCTTAATCACTTTGCAGGAGTTGTCTTCTACGACACCAGAGGTTTCCTAGAAAAGAATCGAGATACTTTTAGTGCGGATTTACTTCAGTTGATAACAATAAGTAGCAATAAATTCCTCCAACAACTTTTTGCAAGTGATATTGGGATGGGCGCAGAGACCCGAAAAAGGGCGCCGACTTTATCTACACAGTTTAAGAAAAGTTTAGATGCTTTAATGAAAACATTATCAAATTGCCAACCGTTTTTTATTAGGTGTATCAAACCTAATGAGTTTAAGAAACCAATGATGTTTGATAGGACATTGTGTTGTCGGCAATTGAGATATTCTGGTATGATGGAGACCATCCGGATACGTCGAGCAGGATATCCGATAAGGCATACATTCCCTGAGTTTGTCGAAAGATATCGGTTTTTGATTAGCGGGATACCACCGTCGCATAGGACTGATTGCAGAGCTGCAACCGCTAAAATATGTGGAACAGTTCTCGGAAGATCTGATTATCAACTTGGACATACCAAAGTATTCCTAAAAGATGCGCACGATTTATTCTTGGAACAAGAAAGGGACAGAGTACTCACTAAGAAGATTTTAATTCTTCAGCGTTCAATCCGGGGATGGGTTTATAGAAGGAGATTTCTCCGATTAAAAGCAGCTACGATGATTATCCAAAAATACTGGAAAGGATATATTCAAAGACAGCGCTATCGTAAAATGAGAGTGGGCTACATGCGTCTCCAAGCGCTCATTAGAGCGAGAGTTTTATCACATAGATTTAGACATCTAAGAGGACATATTGTTGGCCTACAAGCTCACGCCAGGGGATATTTAGTACGAAGAGAATATGGTCATAAAATGTGGGCTATTATCAAGATCCAGTCTAACGTGCGAAGGATGATTGCTCAAAGGAGATTTAAGAAGAGTAAATTTGAACGTAGAAAACATGTAGAAGCTTTGAGATTGATGAAGAAAGAAGAAAGAGATCTTAAAGACGCAGGAAACAAAAGAGCCAAAGAGATTGCAGAACAAAACTATCGAGAGCGCATGTTTGAACTTGAGAGGAAAGAAATGGAGTTGGAAATTGAAGAGAGAAGACGGGTGGAGGTCAAGAAGAATATAATCAACGATGCTGCAAGGAAAGCTGATGAACCAGTTGATGACTCTAAGTTGGTAGAGGCCATGTTTGATTTTCTTCCGGATAGTTCAAGCGAAGCACCAACGCCAGGTCGAGAAACGTCTGTCTTTAATGATTTGCCAACTCAACCTGCTGATGTTGAGCACATAAGTCTAATAGTAACACAATCGGAAGATGAAGAAGACTTGTCAGAGTTTAAGTTTCAAAAGTTTGCGGCTACCTATTTTCAAGGAAATATTGGGCATCAATATTCTAGAAAACCCTTGAAGAATCCTTTACTTCCATTGCACACCCAGGGTGATCAACTTGCTGCTCAAGCCTTGTGGATAACAATTTTAAGGTTTACTGGAGACTTGTCAGAACCTCGTTATCATTCCATGGATAGGGACAATACTTCAGTAATGTCTAAGGTAACGGCAACTCTGGGAAGAAATTTCATACGGAGTAAAGAGTTTCAGGAAGCACAACTTATGGGTCTTGATCCTGATTCCTTTATGAAACAGAAACCACGCTCAATTCGCAATAAATTGGTTTCTTTGACTTTAAAAAGAAAAAATAAACTAGGCGAAGACGTTCGCAGAAAATTGCAAGATGAGGAGTACACTGCTGATAGCTACCAAAGTTGGTTAGAGTCGCGTCCTACTAGTAATCTCGAAAAACTACACTTTATCATAGGTCATGGTATCTTAAGAGCAGAGTTACGAGATGAAATCTACTGTCAGATTTGCAAACAACTTACTACTAATCCATCAAAATCATCGCATGCCAGAGGATGGATTTTATTGTCTCTGTGTGTCGGTTGTTTTGCTCCTTCGGAAAAGTTTGTTAATTATCTCAGAGCTTTTATCCGAGAAGGTCCTCCAGGTTACGCACCTTACTGCGAGGATAGATTAAAGAGAACTTTCAACAATGGCACTAGAAATCAACCTCCTAGTTGGCTTGAATTACAAGCTACCAAATCAAAGAAACCAATCATGCTTCCAATCACCTTCATGGATGGCAATACTAAGACCTTACTGGCAGACTCAGCCACTACTGCCAGGGAACTCTGTAATCAACTCTCCGATAAAATAGGACTGAAGGATCAATTCGGGTTCTCATTATACATTGCGTTATTTGATAAAGTATCAAGTTTAGGAAGTGGTGGTGACCATGTCATGGACGCAATCTCACAATGTGAACAATATGCAAAAGAACAAGGTGCACAAGAAAGAAATGCTCCTTGGAGATTGTTCTTCAGGAAAGAAATTTTTGCTCCTTGGCATGAACCAACCGAGGATCAAGTGGCGACGAATCTCATTTATCAGCAAGTGGTAAGAGGTGTTAAATTCGGCGAATATCGTTGTGATAAAGAAGAAGATCTTGCAATGATTGCTGCGCAGCAGTACTACATTGAATACAACACTGATATGAATAGCGAACGTTTGTTGACACTTTTGCCAAATTATATTCCCGATTATTGTTTAACCGGCGTGGAGAAAGCAGTTGATAGATGGGGAGCATTGGTAGTACAAGCTTACAAAAAGAGTTACTATCTCAAAGAAAAAGTGTTGACTTTAAGGGTTAAGGAAGATGTTGTTTCTTATGCAAAATTCAAGTGGCCTTTGCTTTTCTCAAGATTTTATGAAGCATACAGAAATTCAGGACCTAATCTTCCAAAGAACGACGTGATTATTGCTGTCAACTGGACAGGAGTCTACGTTGTAGATGACCAAGAGCAAGTTTTATTGGAATTATCATTTCCTGAGATTACAACTGTCTCAAGTCAGAAGACAAATAAGGTATTCACGCAGACGTTTAGCTTAAGTACAGTGAGAGGAGAAGAATTTACTTTCCAAAGCCCAAATGCGGAAGATATTAGGGATTTAGTGGTTTACTTTCTGGAAGGATTAAAAAAAAGGTCCAAGTTTGTAATAGCATTACAGGTAGATATCATTCAATAATTTCTTGCTAAAGAAATAATTTTATTTCAAATTTTAAAGGATTATAAAGCACCAGGCGAGGGTTCAAGTTTTTTAACCTTCTTAAAAGGCGACTTGATCATTTTAGAAGAGGACAGCACAGGCGAAACTGTCCTAAATAGTGGTTGGTGCGTGGGAAGATGTGAAAGGACCCAAGAAAAAGGAGATTTTCCAGCTGAAACTGTTTACGTCCTACCATGCATGTCAAAGCCGCCTGCTGATATTCTTCACTTGTTTTCTGTGGAAGGTAATTTATTTCAATTACAAGAGTGATGTATACGAAAAAAATTTATAACATAAACTAGGAAATCATAAACCTCGAGATGAATATTAGAAAGTTAAATCCTGAAGATCGTGCAACGTGCGGCATTTCATTGCGCCAAGCACAACAAACACTTAAATATTAGAATGTGCGGTCGGTGCACGCGGCTAACTGTCCTTGAAGATACTTGGATCAATTGAACAATCTGTGCAAATGCCAAAGAAAGTCTGCAAAGGTGCAGCATTTAGCGTTTATGTAACTTGTTAGACTGACTTCAAATCACTCAGTTTCGATTTGCATCGCAGTGCAGTTACAACCTGTCCAACTTGAACGACTTGTTCACATTTATTCAATAATATCATGCATTCCTTCAGAAGGTTTCAATTCAATTCATCTTCATTCAGCTCATCAACATTCAAACAATTTACAAACAAGCAGGGTACTTTTTCTTACTTTAAACGACTCACCAACAGTTTCTTCCAAATCTAATTTTTTTTTTTTTTTTTTTTTAGGAGCTGAACATGGAAAGCGCCTTTCTCAGCAATACACAAACGGCACAGAATCTCGAGATCGGCCTCACACCCTTGCTGAATACTCGATTGATCATTTTCGCACGCCCGTCAAGCGCACAATGTCCAAAGCCCTTACCCTAACATCAACTCGTCGTTCTGTAGATGATCTGTGGCGTCACTCGCGTGACCCTATTAAACAACCACTTCTCAAGAAACTCCTTGCTAAAGAAGAACTAGCGGAAGAAGCAGCGTTTGCTTTCAGCGCCATTTTAAAATACATGGGAGATCTCCCATCTAAACGTCCTCGGCTTGGTAACGAGTATACAGACCATATTTTTGATGGTCCCTTAAAGCATGAAATCTTAAGGGATGAGATCTACTGTCAAATTATGAAGCAACTGACTGAAAACCGCAATCGATTGAGTGAAGAACGTGGGTGGGAGTTAATGTGGCTTGCAACTGGATTATTTACATGCTCGCAAAGCCTTTTAAAAGAATTAACAATATTCTTAAGAAGTAGAAGGCATCCAATTTCACAGGACTCCCTACAGCGCTTGCAGAAGACCATGAGGAATGGGCAAAGAAAGTATCCACCTCATCAAGTGGAAGTTGAAGCGATTCAACATAAAACGACGCAGATTTTCCATAAAGTATACTTTCCGGACGATACAGATGAAGCTTTTGAGGTGGATTCCAGTACAAGGGCAAAGGATTTCTGCATGAATATTAGTCAACGATTAAGTTTAAGAAGCAGTGAAGGGTTTAGCTTATTCGTAAAGATTGCTGACAAGGTATTTCCAATTCTTAATTTCAATACAATCTGCTAACTGAAAAAAATGCTACAGGTCATTAGTGTACCAGAGGGAGACTTCTTCTTTGATTTTGTCCGGCATCTCACAGACTGGATTCGAAAAGCACGTCCAAGTCGAGATGGAGTAACACCACAATTTTCATACCAAGTTTTCTTCATGAAGAAACTCTGGACGAATACGGTGCCAGGCAAAGACCGAAATGCAGATTTGATTTTCCACTTTCACCAAGAACTCCCGAAATTAATTCGAGGATATCACAAATGCAGTAAAGAGGAAGCATCTAAATTAGCTGCTCTTGTGTATAGAGTTCGTTTTGGAGAGTCCAAACAGGAATTACAAGCAATTCCGTACGCTTGCTCAACTTCTAATCTACAGTAATATAATTAATTGTATTTTATTACTGGTTTTAGGCAGATGTTACGTGAATTAATACCATCTGACCTCATCAAAATCCAAAGTGCCAATGACTGGAAGCGACTGATCGTCGCGTCATACAACCAGGACGCTGGAATGTCCCCTGAAGATGCAAAGATCACGTTCTTGAAAATCGTATATAGATGGCCAACATTCGGCTCAGCGTTCTTTGAGGTGAAGCAGACGACCGATCCGAATTATCCAGAGATGTTATTAATTGCTATTAATAAGCACGGTGTTAGTTTGATTCATCCACATTCAAAGGTTGGTAAAATCTAGAATTGTGCTGCTATTGATCCTCGCCGATAAGATGTTGAGAATATGTTTGTTGTTTTCAACTGAGAGACAGTCGAGACAATGGAGGATTACACAAGATTCCCATCATTTTCTTATGTTTTCTATGTTTCTCAGTGAGAAGTTATACACTTCCTGTAATTAACTTTATGCTTTGCCATCTCATGCATATAGAATTATGTGAATTCAGCTTGATTTTGTTTTAGGAAATACTGGTAACTCATCCTTTCACGAGGATATCCAACTGGTCCTCTGGTAATACCTATTTTCATATGACTATTGGAAATCTGGTGCGCGGATCAAAATTGCTCTGTGAAACATCACTGGGATACAAGATGGATGATCTGTTAACGTCTTATATTTCGCTGATGTTGACCAACATGAACAAACAGCGCAGCATTAGGATTAAATAGTTAATGTTGTCGGAACTCAGAGAAAACTGAATCAATTGCAATATTAATTTAGTTACTAGAATTTATATTTTATTTGCAGTCTTATTTAGCAATTATAAATCTATTAAAATGGGTATATAGAGAGACATTTATCAATGCAGATCATTTTCATTGATTATATTTTACATAATTGATGGATTTGATCAACATATTATATGATTTGCTTTATCTTTGTGTTTCTTCGAGTTTGTTACTTTTTTATTTGACTTGACGCCTTAATATGTAAAAACGTTCTCGTTGTCGTTTCGTATATTTTATTTATGAGTAATTAATAATAAACTAATCGAAGTCCACTCGTTGTAGGTGGATGGTCTCTCTGAGTTGCTTTCGAGCAGCAAATTTAAATCCGCCCATGCGCAGTTTTATTATGCGTTACAAACAATTTTATTCAGTCTACATTTCATTGAAAACTATAGTTTTTTGTTAGAAGTTGATCAAATAATTTAAATTCGATACTACAACAGTCATTAAGTACTGAAAGAATCTAGCACACTGTTCAATTGGAAGTAAGCAGAAATTCATTACGATTGTGTGTGACCTTACCTGTAATTTGTCTACGCTAATTGCGCCAAAATAAAGTACATCAGTCATCAAACTACTCTACCGCCGTGGGAATTCGTTTCAACGTAAGAAATCAAAAGAAAAACAATAACAAAAACGCACAGTATGCGCGAATTTGATACTTTCCTGCGCCGTCTGCGTCAATGGCACCCACACGCGTTCGTTATATCTGATTCTTAAATATAATTAGTTCTCCCGGTTGTATTGTTGCGCCGCGCTGTGCATGTTAATCAACAGGGGCCCCGTTCCCAGGGCCTTTAATAATAATAATCCGCAATGAGATCATTACATATTTTTCTCACAGCAGTTCCAGCGCAACCAACGACCGCACTATTTCATTGTCTCCCTGTTTTGCACTGTTTTATAAGTGCGAAGCACGAGACAAGACAATAGCGAATGTACAGTTTCTAATAAAAGTGTGAGAGTTTCTAGACTTTAAAAAGGTTGTTTGTTCATAAAAAATGCAAACATCGCGAGATAGCCGATATAATTGAGATATGTTTATTTCATCGTGTTGATTTCAACCGTTTTAACTTTAGAGTTGAACCAACAACGCCCAAACGTTGCCTTTCAATGGTTATCATCATTAAAAAGAATGGTGTACATTATTTACATTCATTGCAGCAGCATCATTGACTTGATCTGTATAAGTTTAGTGTTTCTATACATTATAAATATTTATCAAATCTAAGTTTAACTTTTTTGTTCGTTGGCTTGCAGTTTCATTGTTCTGTTCATAGAGAGATTTCATATTTGTCAACATGTTAGAAATTCTTTATAATATCTTTGTGATTCAACTTTTTGAACAATTAATTCATTTCTTAAGTTACCTCATATTTTCATTCGTTTGAATCACAAATCACATGCAAAATCTTATTTCTACCTACTAATACTTTTAACTATGCTTGCTAATGATTGACTTATTAAATTAGCTTGATAGTAAAATACAGCTTTGGCCTATAAAAAAATATCTTACAATTTAAATTAAATACCTTCACTCTGCATCAGTACATCATAAATATAACCAATTAAAATGTTCTTTGTCTCGAAGGAAGTCCCACGTTTTAATTAAATAATCACATATAGTTATTATGCACTCTTCATGCATATCATTAAAACTTCTCAATTAAATTTTCCATCTAGTGCATTCCTGTACTCCACTGCTCATTCCCCATTGCCGCTGCTGCAGCAGCATTCCTGCTAGGGCCAGTTCGCATGATATCATCCGCCGGCGGACAATGCTGCCTTGGTCCCGGTTCTGGTGTATACGTAAATGTCAACCCTGTGGCATAAATAATCCCGTCATTCCTCACCAGTGAAACTGGCACTTGTGTTGGCTGCCGGACCCACAACCATTCGCCTCTAAACTGTGAAATATCCGGTACTACACATAGCATACTCTCCTGACACCTGTACATAGTCTCAGCCTCAACATCACCAAACCACACTTGAAGATTCGGAGAGAAGTTGTCTCCGGTCAGCTCCAACATAGCTACATCACCTCCACCGTTGAGTTGCAGACTATGAACAAGTGGCACTGGTGTTACAGGTGATCTTACAGGGCCCATGCCCTCATAATACTGATATTCCGCTTTATCTGTAGATATTATGGTCCAGCATGCACCGTCGTTGATCATCTCCTTATTAGGCTCTTTTGGACAGGGGGTTGCTTGGAATTGAATTATACGTTCTTGCGATAAGCAGAGATACATCCTATCTGTGTCTTTCATGTAGAAAGCGCATTTATGAAGTTGAGATACGGGATCGTCGGCTTCTAGAAGAGCTTGCTGTTTGTCAACCTGAAGACAATTATATTAATTAGTATACAAGTTATTTTGTAGGTTTCAGTTAAAATTTTACCTTGCGAATAATTAATCTGGGCAATGCCATGCCAGTTACAGAACACACCAGCTTCACAGTTGATCCATAATGAATGTACCCATCTCTGACATGAAACTCTTCACTCTCAGACTCATTGTCATCAAGTAAATGAATGGTAAAAGCACCCCACTGTGTGGAACTCGCATGAAAATGACCATTCTCTACATGTAGGTATCTAGTACTCACTGTTTGTGACCTTAATCTGTTAAAAAGAGCTACTTTAGTGCCACTCGCAATACACAAATCAGCATTCTTCAAACTCTGCTTCTTTTTGGAAGGTTTTGATATCACTTTGATTCTTTTACTGTGAAAAACACCAATATCTTGGCCTGAACCATAGAACATTTTAACAGACAACATAAAATGTTTTCTTTTATCTGAGTCAGAGATGTACAAAGTCTTTGCAGCACAATATTGCTTTCCATTATTGAGATCAAGTTGTTGCATATCTTGGTCAGAGTTTCCAATCCCAATAAATGCGCACAACTGTGATGACTGTTCGGATTCACCATCTCTCAGCATTTGGTCCTGGCGCAATCTCCAGCCATCCCCAAAGAGGTAAATACATGGTGGTGGACAGAAGAAGCGTTTCTCGTTACCATATGACTTCTGTGCGACTTTGGCGTGGAGGATAACGATGACCATGTCGGAGCGTTCCCGAAGATATCGCTCCATTGCTTCACGGGTCAATCTGCGGTCTTCGCGGATGCCACCGGGCACAACGGCACCAGAGAAACGTTGATACATTGCTCCATGGTGTGGAGGTGGTGTTGGCGGCGATTGAGCGTGTGCAATGCCAGGCAAACCATACTGATGTGGCATTGTGAAATTCTTCTACTGATTTTCTCGCGCTTGCTTCCGAATGCAGGTTGTTGCTGGAGTATAACCTTGCGTTGCTATGGACTACCGTTGTACACTCATTTATTTAGCAAACAATATTACACTTTCTACGCTGATGCATCAAAGAGAAGAAGTCGAGACGAGCCGGCTGAAGAGAATTCGGATGAAGTAGACGGTGTACATCGCTGGAGGTGTTGTTAGTTAATCCGTCGATGTTGGGATGCTTTGCAAGCACGCCAGGTGCGTGTTTTCACATGGCACGTGTACTCGGTCACCACCACACCGAGATGCCAAAGCAACCAACCAATGAGTGCCCGAGGATGAGCGTTGACCCAACTGCAATTGGTGAGTGATGAGACGTTGAAGACCTTAGTATTTTAATTTTGAAATAGCTTGCACTTGCAGGAGGAAAATTAAATTGCTTTTTGTTTACTATTTTGACCGGTCCACACCGGCCCCAACGTTTTCGAGCTGGTTGTGAATTGCTTGTGAAGCGAATGAACGTCATTCGCCTCCGCTCAACTTACACGGCTCCACTCGTAGGAATAACTGTCTCCCCACTTGGTACCTTCATGTGGTTCATGTACTGGGTGTGAGTGAGGCAGTGAGCGAGTTTAAATACCGCTGACGTTCGGCTTTCGGTCTCGGCTCACTCGCTCCACCGAAGACACCTGTTTGCTACTTGAATTTTCCCATCATTCCCATCACGGCGCTTGTCTGAATAGTCAGGCCTGAAATTCACACAGATCTCACTGATACGGATATTACGATGTAATTATGGTGATATTCTCATGGATGTTAAAAATAGTTTAACCCTCAGCTTAAGTTAGTTATAAACAAGCAGTGGAACTACTTGAATTTGTGTTAATTTCGCAATAAAATTGATACCGTTTATGACCGCTCCGAGAGCGACGCGATGCACAGCATTCGAAACAATCTGGGAGAGGATGTTTGGGGTTCCACACTCGCGCTACACTTAGCGCTCACGCTGGGGCGTGGGAAAATCAGTCTGCCGCCGCCGCCGCTGCTGGTCGTGCGCGTCTGTAGTGGGTGGCCTTTATGAACGCCGACCAAACATTTGATTCACACACGAAGCGCATCAATTTCGAGTATTTCGCCGCGCACGCATCAACGTCATCAGCTGGGCTCAGCGCTGTAATTCCTGCGAATCACCAATTCACACAAAATCCCACCGGACGAAATATTCTGTAATTTCGGATAATTTAAGAATGCCTGCGAGCATCTTCATCGTCGATCATTTTTACTTTTCAGAACGTGATACAAAGAATGATAATGATACTGATCAGTCATTCCCAAATGGATTTTTATTTTGTTGCTTTTTGCCGATTAAATTTGCATTCGCTAGCATATTATAATCATCATCGTGGCAGAAGCTGATACTTGAGTCACTTGTGTAAAGAATGGTGGGAACTTATTTCGCCGCCTCCTTCGTCTGCTTCTTTTTTGCCCCGTTCCCTTCTGGTGTGCTGTATGTGCACGACATGTGAGGTGTGTGAGTATGGTGTCGCGTGTTGTGCACTTGTCTGATTCTCACGCTGTAGCTCTGTGGAAGTGAGCCAGGGAATTCCTTCCAATTCCGCTCACTCACATTTTTATAACTCTTCCATGCCATGTCCGGCGTTTCCTCTCCCTTCTCACATGCTCTATGAGTATGCGAGTACAATGAGTTTAACACAATTCCTACGATTCCTGTGCTTCCGAACAGCCGGAACAATCGGAGCAAGTGGTGGAACAATGCAAAGGAAACAAAACAATCTTATTATCATTATCATGTTTACTAGCATTATTATTGTTATTCATGTTATTAAAACTGAATGAAACTATAAAATAGATGGGAATATATACTGGGATAGAAAGTGCAAGATTAATTATGGTTTGTTTTCAACGTATGTAGAGGAAGATGCAGTTTAAATTGAATTACCGCTTTGATTCCTGTCCGAGATTGATTAGATTTTATTGAGATCTCCCTCAAGATTTAGATGACTATGACAGAATTGCACGAATTGTAGGCAATAGTCAAGTAAAGCAGTAAATAAAAGGAATGCGAGCACTGAGCGACGTGGAGGCGATGAGCGCAGATCGCGTGTCGACCGTGGGAAATTTTCTCAGGCTTTTCCTCTCGCTGCACTCCCCACTTCAGCCGCCACAACAACACGATCGCCGACGCGGATGGCGATGTTCTCAAGTCTCAACCTTCCCAACCATATAACTATAAATGTGCTCTCTGCGACGTCTATTTTTATATACATTAATTTAACGCTTCTGACGCACTGCAAGTGCCACGACTAGTAATAGAATCGTACAACAGGGGTCGGCAATCTTTTTCGGACGGCGGGCCATTTTCAATCCAAAAAAAGAAAACATATTTGCGCGGGCTGCACATTGCACATTTTGTTTGGTTTTAGTGCCCCCTTCTGTAGCATTGCTATGACAAGAGATTGCCAATTTATGAAACTAATACGCCCGGCCCATGAAAATAGTATTCTTCGATAAGATAACACTAAATTATTGCAATGTGGATTAATTGAACAATAGACGCTTGTGCCCCAAGGTGTAGCGTAAGAACTAAATCGACAAAACAGGTGAAAAAACCAAGTCAGAGTTTGTTATTTTTTCTTGATTTAGGCTGGTGCTTTGGCGGGCCGCACAAAAGGTTGTTGCGGGCCGTAGGTTGCCGGCCCCTGTTCTAATATATGATTCTCATATAAGTCAAGGCCAATAACCCGCAAGTTTGATTTTTGGCCAATCAGATTGGTGGAGGTGGTCGAAGAAAAGGAATGGGTAAGGTGGGTGTTACTTGGATACAGTATGAGTTCCAAATTGCACCCTACTTCGGACTAGATTTATACCACTATCTTTCAATGAAAATATGCTAAGAAATCATGTCTCCGGCATGTACAGAACACTAGGTTTAATCGATGGTTGTTATAGATACCAAATGGCTTGTTTTGACAAACCCTTATTTACTTTTTGTATTTATCCCACGTCAAATCTTTCACATTCTATTTTCGCTATACCGCTTTTGCAATCGTACTATTAAAACAAAGTATGGCTAGAAATCCAAATTTACCCCTCTTGCCAGGATTTAATTTTGATCCAAATGTAAGTATTCTACATAACCACCATCTGCGCTCTTCAAATTTCTTTGTAGGTTGGAAGGACCAACTTCCGAATTGATCCAAAATTCGGTTTCATCGCAGGTACTCCCTGCATGGTCGAGAAAGTCAAACCCAACATGCTCGGCGTGCTATCAGATAGATATCCCTCTGTTTATGCACGCGGAGAAGTTGTTGAATTACCTGCGTGGATTGCATTTGATAAGCAAGTAAGCAGGCGAGTGACGACTTCTGCGTTTTAGATTAAATTCAGTTGCATCAGCTTGATGTATGCAACTTTATAGACAAGAAAACTAATCGTAGAAAAATGCTTCTAGATATTAACATTTGATGGATTCTTTCAACAATCACTTGAAGAAGTAAGAAATGCGCCTTATGCAGTACGAAACGTACGCGTTTTCTTTCACCTGGAAGATGGCACAATTCAAATTATTGAGAAGCCGCAGGATAACAGCGGATTTCTTCAAGGTATTTTATATCGCCTCTGGAAAAAGAACTTTTAATTATATAAATGCAATTTTCTTGAGGTACTCTATTATCCCGACAAAGAGTTCGCCTGCCTGCTCCAATGGATGACAATTTCTATGATATTCTCGACTTCAACATCGGGCGAGAAATTGAAATTTTTGGGAAATTTATCAAGCTAACGGACTGCGATATATTTACCCGTAACTTCCTCAATCGACAAGGAATTTCCGTACCTGACCCAATCAATACTCCGGCAGACCCTTTCCTTGCCGACCGAGCAAAAACGGCAGCTACTGTTCTTCCAAAGAAGCCCAATAAGAAAGTGGACACATTCGGACAATTTCTCAAAAATGACCGAAAACTACTCAAGTTCTATGCTTACTGGGATGATAGGGAGCGGGAGTTTGGAGATTTTCATGACTTGGAAGTCTATTATTATCTTGCAGACGACACAATTGAGATCAGGGATGTTGCCACGCTGAATAACAAAAAAACTGTGACACTCCTGATGAGACGTTGCAAGTTACCGAAAAAATGCGCCGGATTACCAGCGCCAGGATTAGATCAACCCATTACAATATTAAATGTTTTGGGTGCAAGTGCGAATGGGCGATTTGTCCAAGATTCATTGGACGCGGGAAAGGAAGTCGTTGATTATTACAAAGATAAAGATTTGTCAATTGGCGGTATTTTAAATGTTTTTGGCAGAAATGTTGTGATAATTGATGCGGACTACAAAACGAAAGAATATTATAGGGATACATACGGAATTAGTAATTTTGTGCCAATGAAAAGGCCAGTGGATCGAAAAGAAGAACAAAAATTATTGAGGGTTAAAGATAGAGAGTTGCCTCCTTGGAATGGATTCGGATCGTATGAAGATTCAGCACAAAATTGTATCACAGTGGAGATGGTCGCACCTTTGAAAGACTTTAAGAAATTTCTTCAATATGATAGAAAGGGGATGGATAGTCAAATACTTCGCTTTTCGGCCAGAATGATCTCCAAAGACCGCATCAATTGTGAGAGGCGATTCATTATCGCCTATTTCCAGTCTGATGACACTTTACTAGTTTATGAGTTATCATCCGGTAGATCAACACCAGCTACTTTCTTTTCAAGAGCTCAGGTTTTTCTCCCGGGACAAGAAGTATATACCAGCGAAAAGCCAACTATTTACAAAGCTCAGCATTTCTTCGTTGGGGCAGAAGTGGTAATCAACAGCTTCTATTTTGTCGTAGTTGACGCAGATGAGTACGCGTTGAGATACATGGAAATTAACTGTAATGATTTCCCCAAGTCAGACATCAAGCTGATAATGAACAAACTCCGTGAAAAGTTGAAACCGATTTACAAGGACTTTGTAGGAGATATGATACCAACTAATGAGACACGGGCAATTACCTATCAGATTCTGAGAAATAAATTATGTCCTATTATGGGCATGGATTTTACAGAGCAGGAGATGATTACAATTGCTAGGCGGTTTTCGTTAACTTGCTTAGAGGAACGGTTAAATAAGAAGGCCGTGAGAGCGATAACGTTGACAGTATTGAAGAGAGAGTTGTGGAATGATATGCAGAGGCTGAAGGAATATTTTATGAAGAGGGATCCAGCAAAAAGCGGGCGTTTGTCTAGAAAAACGGTGTATACTTTAATGAAAGGGTGCAGGTTTCCAGTGGATGTACAATTATTGGAGAAGATTTTAGACGTGTAAGTAGAGGAACACTGTAAATGATCTGACATTTTTAAAGGCTGTTGCAGGCTGGATAAGGATGAACAGGGCAACATTGTCTACTGTGATTTGTTTACGTTTTTGGATCGGAATAATTGTCCAATGAGTGATACAATTCCAATCAACGTTAAGGTAGTAAAAAGGTAATTTCTCTGCGGAATCGGAAATATTAAATCAATAACTTTAGAGCGATATGTGGTGGGCATCTGTTCGAGAACCAGCTGCGGGGATACAAATCGATTGGTGTGACTTCAACAAGGAATTGGATCTGGAATATATTTTTACAGAAAAGCCTAAAGCCACTAACTTGGTACTGCCAGAGGAACCTGTGCAGTAGATAAATACTACTGCAAAATAATAAGAAGAAATGAGTAGTTTGGTATTAACATTTTATCGTCGTAAACATTCAAAATTGTAATAAATAAAACTTAAAGAAGGTTAGCGATATTTAATTGGTAAACAATACATTGGTGCCAACAATTGCACTTTGCACACAAGTTGCATAGCAGAGGATGTTGGTAATAATATTCGTATGTTTGATACTGTCGATGAATTTGATTAGCATAATATTGGTATTCATCGTGTCCAGGGACTTGCTGATTGTGGCACAATTGTTGATATTGAAAATCCTTTTGCTGGTTTCGGTTTCGTACATAGCTACTAGATTGATTAGTATACAAATCACATTCGTCCTCAAACTGTCTAGTGCTGAATTCTCTTGAAAACCTCATAATGTATGTGTAATCTCTTGGTGAAGGCGTGTTTTGGGGCATTGCAAAGTGGCCACTGATTAGTCCTGGTTTAGGTCCATAAATTCCTCGTAAAGACGCCTTTTTCAGGGGTGCATCAAGCTTGATACAAAAGTTATTGTAATAATTATCGACACTGCAATCAAAATCGTTTTGCTGGTAGTTGGAAGAAGTATCAAAAAGGGGGGTTGAAGTACGCTCAATAGGGTCAATCGCTTGTTGCAGTTCCATTTTAATATTTGTTGTTAGTGATAATGCAATATCTTCAAGCGATAATAAAGTACTGAGGATAATGAAGATTGTACCCTTCGTATATAAACATAAAGCTTACGTTAGTGGGGGCAATTAAATGTAGTTGAGGAGTTAGTATTACGGCCCATTATGGGATTAACTGTGGTGGCAAAAAAAGACGGGTCTAATCCGTTAATACCATACCATAATGTTGACAATACTAAATCCTTCCACAAATTTGTTAATCTATCTTAATTTTGAATTAAAATATCAAGAATTTTAAATGGTTTCAAGTAGGTATAATTGCTTATAGCTGAATATTTTCATGTTTCTTTTTCGGATATATAATCCTTTTAGTTTTTAGTAGTTCAGCACCGGTATTGAAAATAATCACCCTTACCTGTAAAACAGAAAGGGAAATTCAGAAATTATTTTGCATGGAACTGGAATAAAGACCTTCACAAGTTTTTTAAATGTATGTATTACACGCTCCTAGGTCCGCTTGAAAAACCGATTCATTCGTAACGCTCCGAAACACATTTAATAATATTTAATACTTCAATAATGTGAAAAACGATAGCATTACTCCAAAAGGTGACAAGGTTAACATCAGTTAAAGCAGCAGAATTAGCGAATATATATTATTATTAGCGACTTTTTTTTGGTGCAGTCAGCTTTTCCTAAGAAATTGTGTGCGTTTTAACTACGCTTTAAAGCAAGCCTTATATTTCATCTTTGCATTTGCTGTATTTTTTAAGTATTCCTTAAATTCCAATTTCCCTAAATTTATTTCGAATATTTCGTTTTTTGTCGTGTTAAGTCGTGTTCAACAAGTTTCATGACTCATGTGTTAAATTAATTTCATCACAACATATAATTGTTACATAGATTTTACTGATTACAGCGACGTATTATTAGTTCTTTCTATTGTTGGCATCAATAATGGGGAAGAAAAAAAATGGTACGTTTTTGATTAAAACTATTTTATCTGAAAGTATATTATCTTTTTTAAATTGTAACCTTTTTGTGATACTTGTATGTCTTAATTTAAGAGTTTGATCACCTTACCTTTGAAGAAAAGAAAGTAATATCTATTGCTGAGATTATTCAACACTTAATTAAAGCCCAGGACAACAAACAAAATGTGAATCTAAATCAACTAAAGGCTAAAATCTCTTCAAAATATGGCATGCACTCACAGCCAACTCTTGTTGAGATTATAGCTGCAGTACCACAAGAACACAAGAAATCTTTGGTTCCAAAATTATTGGCCAAGCCCATAAGAACAGCAAGTGGTGTAAGTAAAGTAATCAATTTGTATTCATCCTTAATTAAAACATTTATGTCTGCAGATTGCAGTTGTGGCTGTAATGTGTAAACCACATAGGTGTCCACACATCAACTTTACAGGCAATATATGTGTATATTGTCCTGGTGGGCCTGACTCTGATTTTGAGTACTCTACTCAGAGTTATACAGGATTTGAACCAACATCAATGAGGGCTATCAGAGCTAGATATGATCCATATATTCAAACTAGGCATCGGGTTGATCAAGTAATATAACTTACAAAGTTAATTTAATTCACATTTAATTATGATTTTAGTTGAAGCAACTGGGTCACAATGTTGATAAAGTGGAATTCATCATAATGGGTGGCACTTTTATGAGTCTCTCTGGTGAATACCGCGATTATTTCATAAGAAATTTACATGATGCTTTGTCAGGACATAAAAGCAATTCAGTGGCTGAAGCAGTAAGATATTCAGAGCGTTCAAACAGTAAAGCAATCGGAATTACGATTGAGACCAGGCCGGATTATTGTGTTCAAAGTCATATTACAGATATGTTGAATTATGGCTGCACTAGGCTGGAAATTGGCGTGCAATCTGTTTATGAAGATGTTGCTTTAGATACAAATCGAGGACATACAGTTCAAGCAGTGTGTGAGACTTTCTGTATGGTTAAAGATGCTGGTTTTAAAGTTGTT
Source organism: Diploeciton nevermanni (assembly GCA_027575565.1). Lineage (NCBI taxonomy): Eukaryota > Metazoa > Arthropoda > Insecta > Coleoptera > Staphylinidae > Diploeciton > Diploeciton nevermanni. The sequence continues at coordinate 3,208,694 of JAODIE010000005.1, forward strand.
GCACACATGATGCCAAATTTACCAAATGTTGATTTGGAAAGGGATTATGAACAATTTATTGTATGTTATGGCCGTACCTTACTTTTCACTTGTTTAAACAAGTGCTTTCTGTTGATAGCAATTTTTTGAAGACCCACGATTCAGAGCAGATGGTTTGAAAATCTATCCAACGTTAGTAATCCGAGGGACGGGTTTATATGAATTGTGGAAGACGGGAAGGTACAAGAGCTATCCGCCATCCACTTTAATTGATTTAGTAGCCAAAATATTGGCCTTAATTCCGCCATGGACTAGAGTTTATCGTGTGCAGCGTGATATTCCAATGCCATTAGTCAGGTAATGAACAAGATCATCTACAACATTCAAGTAATAACAAAGTTTTGTAGTTCTGGTGTGGAGCATGGAAATCTTCGTGAACTAGCTCTCGCAAGAATGAAGGACCTCGGTTTGAAATGCCGCGACATTCGAACACGTGAAGTCGGCATCTCCGAAATCCATGAAAAAGTACGCCCCGATCAAGTAGAATTCGTTCGTCGCGACTATGCAGCTAACGGGGGGAATGAAACTTTCCTCAGCTACGAAGACCCCGAACAAGACATCCTTATAGGTCTTTTGCGCCTAAGGAAGTGTACGGAAAAATACACATTCCGTCCAGAATTATTGGGTGGTGTGTCCATCATCAGAGAGCTGCATGTTTATGGTAGTGTTGTACCAGTTAGCGAACGGAGCACCGAAAAATTCCAGCATCAAGGATATGGTGTTATGTTAGTTGAACACGCGGAGTTGATTGCAAAGAATGAGCATGGTTCCAAGAAGATTGCTATCATCAGTGGAGTAGGGACAAGGAATTATTATAGGAAGTTGGGGTATGAATTAGTGGGGCCTTATATGGTTAAAAGTTTGTTGGATGGAGAGTTTAAAACAGCACATGAATGCAATGAAGAGAGGGCTAAGGCTAAAGTGATGCAGCATATACTTCAGGCGCAACCAATTGATGATAATGAAGAACAAGGTAAAAGTACGAGGATTCTAAGTGATGAAGAATTCTTCTACAACTACAGGGCTCGGCAAGGTTATTATGCTACTGAGGAGAAGTACAAGAACTTCTTTCCTGAGTATATTCCACCATGGATGGATTGTTCGAAAGCGTTTGGCGGAATTGAATTAACATTATCTCAAATGACTGTCGAATAAAGATTTGACACATTTAATTAAATTTCTTGTGTCAATTAATTTAAGATGTAATTTCGACCAGCATAAAATTTCTGTAGTTTCCTCCGATAAAAATTATAAATTGTAGTATATGCTTCGCTGTGCACACTTCTTTACGCTAGGCTTCATCTACAACTATTATCTTAGCAACTGGTTTGTTAGCTGCCTCGTCGAAAATGTCGAGATAGTATCGAAGAAACTGCTCAGAATGTCCAAGAACAAGGGCGATGAGAATCTCAGCTACGGTGAGTTTCTCGAAGAAAGCAAAAAGTACTTTTATCAAAACTTTTTCGTGAACAACGATAAGCACAATGTCGCTATTACGAACTTTGATTTGATTTGTAAATTGGGCGCTGGTGCATTTGGTAATGTGGTGCTATCGCGTTATATTCCCAATAATACTTATCATGCCATTAAAATATTAAAGAAGGCACATATCATGAAGTCGAAGCAGTTGGATCACACTAAGAACGAAAAGAAGATTTTACTCATTTGTAAGCATCCTAATTTAATGAAGATGGATTACTTTGCGATGGATAAAGGAAGCTTGTACTTTATTTTACCCTTTTTGAACGGGGGTGATTTATATGCAACATTCAACCGGTACAGAAGAAGTATTCTGCGTAGACATATTACTAACTGTGTTTATAATTTGGCAGGTTGCGGAGATTCGAAGAAAAAGTAACGAAATTCTTCGCAGCGCAAGTTTTCTTAGGCCTAGAGTATCTCCACTATCTAAATATAGTCTACAGGGATCTGAAACCTGAAAATATAATGTTGGACAGTACCGGATACGCCAAAATCACTGATTTCGGATTTTGCAAAGTACCATACTTTATTGAAGTCAATATAATCATGTAAATTTGCTCAGTTAATTGAATATTTTATAGGTCCTTAATAAAGGTAGAACGTATACAATATGTGGTACCCCAGAATACATTGCCCCTGAATTAGTTATAATGAAAGGCTATGGTCATTCGGCCGACTGGTGGTCATTTGGTATTCTCCTCTTTGAATTGACCTTTGGTACTGTCCCATTCAAAGATAATGGTGACCATGTTCGACTCTACAATTCCATTGTCTTAGGGAAGTTTAAAATGCCTTCATCTTTTAGCAGAGAACTAAAGGATCTGATAAATTCTCTTCTTCAAGTAGACACTACGAAAAGGTTTAGAAACAATAAGCATGCGAGAATTTATCTAAACTTTGTGTGTTTAAGAATTGGCTGTTTGCGTCGTGGCTCAACTGATATCAAAGATCACGACTGGTTTGCGGACGTCCCATGGGTGCACATATTCAATAAGAAAGTAGTGCCACCAGTAAAGCCAGTGGTCCGCGATCCACATGAGAACGAAAATAATACAATGAAGCTCTCTAATGAACCTGAAAACGATAGATTTGAGAAGGAGTTTCACGACTTTTAACATTTGTTTCGTCCCCGCAAATTAAAAGTTACATTTCATCCTTAAGGTAGTTTATTGAATACATCATAATGATAATTCGTCAACTAAATGTAATGTAAAGCAAACATTTCTTTTAGATCTAACATTAAGCCTTAAAACACTTTCATAAATTACCTCTATACTAGGACGAGAGAACAGAACAAGCAAATCCCTTCTCTTATGGGTTTGGCTGTGGGGGATAACTGTATCCTCCATACTGCCCCTGTGGCGGCGGCGGGCCTTGAGGTCCTGGAGGCCTGGAATATTGATATCCTTGCGGTTGTGCTCCATACTGCGGCTGCGGCGGATATCCGGGTTGTGGAGGATACCCGTAGTTAGTGCCTGGAGGCGGCCCTTGTGGCGGGTATCCTTGATTCGGTGGAGGCGTATAGCCAGCAGATGGGTTTGATGGTTGGGAATTGGGAGGATAAGGAGGCTGATAAGGCTGTGGAGCACTTGGAGCATCGGTTTTAGCCACTGAACTTGGTGTACTACTCGGCGGCGCTGAGAAAGGAGGACTTTGCGCATTAGTCGGCGCATACGTCGAGGGATTGGGACTCGGTTGCGTGGAATATGCGGATGTATTTTGGGGTTGACTTACCGGTGGAGGAGGATATCCCTGTTGAGGTGGGTAAGGTTGTTGCGGAGGATAGTTCTGCGGTGGAGTGGCGCTTGGATAAGGTGCGGATGTTGGCGGCTGGTTGTAGGTAGTCGGAGGTGTTTGAGGCGGTCCTCCAGCGGGGGGATATGGACCAGGCGGCGGGGGCGCCCCGGCGGGCGGAGGAGTGCCATAGCCTTGTTGAGGATAACTATTGTGGGCTGTAGTTGCAGCGGGAGGTCCGTAGGATCCCTGGGAGCTAGGAGGATAACCAGGAGCTTGTTGGTTAGGAGGAGGATATTGGCCTTGAGGCGGGTATTGGCCTTGTGGAGGATAATGACCTGGATACTGACCCTGTTGATAGGCTCTCTGGGGGTATGGTTGTGGTGGAGCACCTGGACGTTGTGCAACTGGTGGTCTGTAGCCTGGTTGTTGTTGGTGATTATAGTTGTTTATGTTTTGTTGGTCTGGCTGTCCTGGTTGACCTGGTGGTTGTCCATGTGGAGGTGGTGCACCTTGAGGTGGCTGAAGCAACTGTGCTAACACTTCATACCTGAGCATTGACTGGTGTATGAATTAACTTCCACATACTTACAGGGAGCAAAGAGTGCATGTTTTGTGAACTATCTGCAAGACTGGCCAAATACATCAGGTTTCTATGAAGGACTTGCTGGTATTGCAAAGATTCCTGGACCTTTCCTTTGCTTTGGTAGTCTTGGATTGTTTGGATTAGGTGTCCGTTTTCATCCAGCATCTTCTGAATTTGTTGATGAGTTGGAGGCGGCCTTTGCCCGCGTTGTGCAAAGGTTAGAGACATTTTTACGGTAGGAACGAAATTTTCTGATAAATCTCAGCTAGAATTTTGAAGCGAATTAGGTAAAACGGTCAGTGATGCACGCCAATCTGTTTAAGCTGCATTAACACCAAGAACCAAGCAAATGAAGTGTCTTCCCTCTCGTTATGTTTCAACAACTTTGAGGTTTAGAAGTCGACTTTTGCTTTGGACGCCGAAATAGCAGCTGTCAGTAAGAAGATAGCGGTGGAACCCAAATTCAAGTAAAATATTTTTAATTCTATAATCAACGCGTATTTTATCAAAATGTATTTTATCACATTCGGTAATTATTATGATGCTTAGAACTAATGCTTAGATATCCCTAATCTATATAATTACCATATAAAAACAATTAAAACAACTGGAAACTAGCGGTATAAAATTTTCGGCGGTAACAAGAGAAACTATAATTTTTATCGCGGTTCCTTACGTCGAATCAGGGAACTAGATCGAAATTAGCGAAAACAAATTAGGAAAGCATCCGAGTATGTTTTGAAACGTTAACCTTATTTAAACGATAACAATTTGATTAGATTCAAACAAAATAATTTACTAAAACATGGAAAAAGTTTTGCAAACTAGCATACTAAACGTCTGTCTACTATTCAACTTTGTAACGATAATTAGTGTTTCTAATCCAATGTATTTTTAGGCAAGAAAACTTCTTTACAACAAAATTTTTTCACCAACAGACTTAATCAATGCATCCTTGGAGAAAATTAGAGAAACAAAACATTTAAATGCTTTTATAACAGTAACAAACAAAGAAGCGTTACAAAGAGCAACAAAATCTACTGAACGCTTCAAGAAATCAGAAGCTGTCAGTGAATTAGATGGAATCCCAATTGCCATTAAAGATAACTTCTGCACGATTGGTATTAAAACCACATGTGCTTCAAAAATCTTGCAGAATTTTATTCCTACATATGATGCCACAGTATATAGAAGATTGCAAGATTCAGGTGCTATTTTAATTGGCAAAACAAACTTGGATCAATTTGCAATGGGCTCTGGAACTGTTGATTCAATTTATGGTAGCACAAAGAACAGCTGGGGATATAAAAGTGATAAGGAGTATCATATTGCTGGAGGGAGCAGTGGAGGAAGTGCTGTTGCAGTGGCCACAGGAACATGCTTTGGGTAACTATACAATTATAATTTTTTGATCAATTAAGCAAGTACAACATGATTTATTCAATAGTGCATTAGGTTCTGATACAGGTGGATCAACTAGAAATCCAGCATCTTACTGTGGAGTTGTTGGCTTTAAACCAACATATGGATTAGTATCCCGTCTAGGATTAATTCCACTAGTCAATTCCATGGATGTACCAGGGATAATTACTCGTTACGTAGATGACGTTGCTATTCTCTTGAATGTGCTTGCAGGGCATGATCCTAATGACAGCACAACACTCACCAAACCTTACCAGAAGATCCGGCTGCCAGCATCAAATAAATTATCAGTTAAGGGACTTAAAATAGGCATTCCTGTTGAATATGCTTGTGAAAACATAGATCCTGAGGTGTTGGAAACATGGAATGATATTGCAGTGCTTCTAAAATCTAATGGGGCTGTTGTCAAACATGTTTCCTTGCCGCATACTGAATTTAGTATTGTTTGTTATTCAATTCTGAATCAATGTGAAGTGGCAAGTAATATGGCACGCTATGATGGCATCGAATTTGGGTTTAGAGCTGATGAGAATGAATCTACCGAGAAGCTGTACAGTAAAACCCGAAGTATTGGCTTTAATGGAGTAGTACGTAATCGAATCTTAACCGGGAATTACTTTTTATTGTCGAAGAACTACGAAAAGTACTTCAATCAAGCGTTGAAAGTACGGAGATTGATATCGGATGATTTCTACAAAGTGTGGGAAGATGTTCAAGTATTATTAACACCAACTACGTTGTCAACAGCACCTTATTATCTCGATTTTGTGAAGAAAACGAATAGGGATCAGTGTGCATTGCAAGATTTTTGCACACAGCCTGCAAATATGGCTGGTGAGTTTAGTATCAAAATTCAGTAACATAACAGTTACTATATTTTATTTTCAGGTATCCCTGCAGTATCTATTCCTATTAAACTGTCGAAATCGGGAATGCCTATCAGTGTACAGATTATGGGTAGAAATTTGTCTGAACCCATGATTTTAGCTCTAGCAAAATATGTTGAAAATGCTGTGCAATTCAGGTGATACTAGTCTGGGTACAAAAAGTTGTCTTAACTTAAATGAATATAATTATATGTACTTGAATCACTTATCAATCTTCTCCAGCTGGAATGGCATCCTCTAGACGTCTGATGAATTTGACTCTAATTTCGGTCGATGCGTCACCTTTTAACTGATCCTGAAATGCAGCATTACTTAACCCCATAGGAATCTAGAGAGCAACAACTCTTTACCTGCACAATCCAGCTCTGTACATCCAAATGCACCATTTCTAAAGCTCCCCTTAATGCACCACAGATTAAATTACAATACTTCAAGTTCTTCATGTCATCAGGCAGCTCAACAAGTTCAGTAAGTGGATTGGAATCAATAATAAATGAGAACTCATCTCCAGCAGGGCTCCAGTTTGCAACATTAGGTTGTATGCCAAGATACATTCGGAATGCAGTCTGTACCTTATCTGCTGTATCTTTCAGGTCGAGGCAACGTCCAACATGGGTTTTTGAGAGGAAGTCTTCAATGAGGCGGATGCCCATGTTGTAGCCAAGGCGTTCAAGTTGTTTGTTGACGTCGTCAACGTTATCGATGTCTTTCACCATTTGTGCCACGAGGGCTCCGTAAGTAAGAGTTATTAACTCAGAATTCTATTAATAGAAAAAGAAATCATGGTTTAAAGCAAAAAAGCAGGCAAACTTATGTTTATATCAGATTGATTTATTATTGATTTATATCAGATTGATGGCTAAATACTTACGACTTTCTTTGTATCCACTCGTGATGTTGATCGAGACATTATGGAAAATTTTAATAGCTCCTTAGTTAATAAATTGCGGAATACTTTTGTTTTTGGTGGGTCGTTGGGCGTGCTTTTAACTTTATTTTGGGAGATAAAAAGGTTAGATGGACGATGGTTCTTTTCTGTGTATTCGGTTGCCTATAGTTAAAGTCCATTTTTGCCAAAAAATATGTCACAATGTAAAATAGATTACTTTGGAGTTTTGAAACTACAACCAGTCGCGTAGCATCCACTCAATATTTATTATTTACATACGCCTAAAGGTATAAAAGTTATTAGAAATTTGATATATCGTAGTAGTTAATGAATAATCTATAAGAAAATAAATCAGCTAAATGAATTGACCAAAAGTTACAACGTTAAAGTGAATATAAATAATTATACATTATGATAACGTCGTCCATTTTACGGCAAACGACCAGCTTTTCTCTGATCAACAGCTTTATATCTCAGCATCTATCATCAAATAAGAAATATTCTCCGTACATGTCATTCGCGCCTACCAAATATAGATAATAATAAAACCAAGCGCAATATCTCTAAACTGATTAAACATAATAGTTTAATATATTGTATTACATTGTGAATACGAAGGCAACCTTTGTTTATGTTTAATGCTTAGTTCTTATTCATATTTGATCATTATTAGTGTCCGGAAATAAATTGCTGTCATTTTCTTAATATGCCAGCACAACTTCTTTCTTGCAATCAATTAAATGTGGTTCATTTACTGTGAACCGGGACGCGAGTGTTACATGAGGTATTTTTACGCGCGAATTCCATTATTTCCACATCTCCGATAAATACATATTAAGCTCGATCTTTGCCAACTCGATTCAATTCCAAAGCAGTATAAAATTAACCACACGGTGTTACTTTTTATAAGCCTACTGCTTCCTTTCAAATTCAGTACAAATTTAATGGATTGTTGTCGTTTTTAATATTTTGAGCGTTTACCCCTAGCCTTGAGTACGTTGAAAATCACAAGCCAAAAGTCCACAATTGAGGAAGACATTATTTGCTACTACTGTTACATTAAATCATAGATATATCCCTACGATCTACTATCAGTTTTGTTACAAAAATCCCAAAAGAACCCAATACCTTTCAATTGTGTCTGCAACATTTCGCTTGCGATTTTCCCACATTGCTCAATAAACTAATCAAAGCTTAAAATATTATTGGTGTTTAGACGTATTTTGTGTGCAATTTGTTACCATTTGGGAAGTCTTTCAACATTTGTTTCAAACCCAGTGTTCGCTTTTTAAATCCTCTCTTGCACAATTAATAATCGTACGTTGAAAATGTAAAATGCTTAGTTTAAATTATTATTAATGTAGTATTTTAATAGTATATACTCAATACTTTTTTCGTCCGTAATCTGTCAACGATGTTAACATTCCTTCAATCTTTTATCTTCACGTTTACAGCTTACAATTGTATCTTTATCTTAATAATTTTGCCATAAAACGAGAACTATCCCCCGAATGCCTTCATAATATTTATCCGTCGTAGTTGTTAAGAAAAAAAAAAACGACGTGAGTTTACAATATCACGCACTTCCTGCGCTTGACTGGCTCTGGCGGTTCGAGAGCGGCGAGGATGGCCTCATCGAAAACGTTCTTGAGTCCCTTTTGTGTCAGAGCTGAGCACTCGACGTACTTGACTGCTTTGAGCTCTTTCGCCAGCTTCTCGCCTTGTTCGATTGAGATTGGTTTCTGTTTATTTTTGGCGAGTTTCTCGATGGTGGAGTTATCGTCACGTAAATCGACTTGGGTGCCCACAAGCAGGAAAGGTGTTTTTTGACAGTGGTGAGTTATTTCTGGGACCCACTAAAAGTAGAAATTATATAAAATAATTTTATTCAACATACGCAAAAATTAATCATAATAGACGGGAACCCGAACTTACTTTTTCTTTAACATTTTCAAACGAGGACGGACTGACAACAGAAAAACAAACTAAAAATACGTCGGTTTGTGGATAACTTAGTGGCCGAAGACGATCGTAATCTTCCTGACCTAAAATCTCCAAAACACAATTAGTACTTTAAACTCCTTGCATTTGTTGCACTATGTATACCTGCAGTGTCAAATAGTCCTAATGTATATGGTTCACCTCCAATCATTACTGTGACTGCATAATTGTCAAAAACAGTAGGGACATACTCTGATGGAAATTTATTTGTTGTGTAGCTAGGAAAATTGAAGTACATTAAGATTAGTCAACATTAAAATGGGATGTTAGATTGTACAATATTTATCTATATAAAGATAAAATAGTTTTTAATGACTCACCTAATCAACAAGCATGTCTTACCCACGGCACCATCGCCAACCACGACGCACTTGATGGTCTGCATTTTCGTAACGCTCAACTGTTCTCAACACAACAAAGGTCTGAAAAGAAAACTTAGTAAAGTAAAACAGTCTGACGGCAACAGCAATTTCAATTGTTAATCACTACATTCGAAATACGCGCAGCAACCGATGCAACAATTAGTGTATTGCAATCGGTGGCAGTTATACGCGCGATAATGCGCAAAAATAAAATATTACAAACACGAAAGCAAGTTACGTATAAAATACAAATGTAATAACTCGGTAACTTATTAACAACGAAACAAACGCGAATCGAGGTTGTGTTCCGACTAAGAGACGGCACTGGACCTCAGTATTTTTCATCGCTCCCGCAACTGGACAGACCCTTTACGATTCGAAATCTTCATGACTGTGTTTACATGCCGGCCGTGTGCACGATGTACAGTTAAATTATGCACGAATTTTTATCGAAATGCTGCCATTTTTAGCATTCCAGCGACGCAGCAGCGTTAGCGGACGTCATCCAGTCGGCGGCCACTCACAGCCCGCAAATGCGCCGGTGATGGCTTCGTAGGATCACTGACGCCGGCGGCAATGCTGGAATACACGCAGGAACCCGCCAGGCGGTGGACCGCTAAGTCCTGGTACGAATTTTGAGGAAAATACGTACATTTTCTTGGGTGGGTCCTCGCATACACCTTCAGCACACTCCGTAAGCTATAAACTGCTTTAAGGCAGACTGCGCTGCCCGGTGATTGGTCAATAGGTGAGTTGGAAGCGATCTCTGGTGGTGGTTATCGTACTACGAATGATAGTTTCAATGCCGTTCTAATCGCTTAAATTTGAAATCTCTGAAGCAAGTGTGCAAGGGAAGGATAATTGAGTAAAAAGTAATTGAATTACGGGAATTAACTACTAGTCTAAGTAGGGAAGTCCTTTTTTTTATGCGTAATTGTACTTAGTCGTTGGAATATACGTCATATTGGTTATTCCTATGAATCAATTACATACTTTGTATTTATGAAGGAAAGTCAACTCTAACCAACTAATTGGTATCACACAAAATTATCACAAAACAAGTCAAATTGCAAATTTTTATTATCTTCATAAACATATATATCTTGTATATTATTTCAAATAACATCATAAATTATATTAAGTAAAAGCAATTGCAAGGTACAAATTTATGGAACAGTGTCACTATACATCAAAAAACATTGCCACTAAGGATCACATACCTTCTAAACTTTATCAAATTGTGCATAAATTGGTCATTGTAGTCTCATCAGTTGGCTATAAATTGGGTTAAAGCCTTATCAGCTTTAACGGTCTACGCAAACAAGTACTACTTTGTGTGTTCCCACAACAGTTACTCCAGTATTTATTTACTGTTGCAAAATAGTAAAAATACATGGTCATTGTAAATAGGTTGGAGTCAGTGGTATTTGGTCGAGAGTAATGGTAGGTTTGTAATAAGTTGCAGATGCTACGTCCACGTCCAGTTTGTGTTCAGTTAACGTCCAGTATCAAAATAGTACGTTAAAGTCGTCCAAGTGTACGTTTTGTTTTTTTGCTCGCGCATTGTATTCTACAACCTAATGGAAACAAATATCACAGATAAATCACAAGCTCATGATGCTGTTGTCACCTTAACGTTTTTGGTCCGCGTTCAACCAACACCTACTAGAGTTTCCCTAATATTTTTGGGTATGTTTTAAAGGGTAAGTCACTTACAGTGCATTAATCATCAGTGCGCTGTCGCTTTCGAGACGATTCGTTTCTCTCTTCGGCTTTTATCACTTTAATTCGGCCACCACAGACATCAGCGCCATGTAATACCTGAAATAAAGCGTGAGTGCAATGGAGCCGTGAAATGCACCGAACTAATTTCATACCTTTATAGCTTCTGCTGCGGACTCCTTGTTGGCGTACTTGGCATATCCGCAGTTCTTATGCGCGAGCAGGTATACTTCGATCAAGTTGCCAAAGCGGCTGAAGACATCTCTTAATATGGCTGAAGATGGAGGCGGTGGCGTACATACGATAAAACATCGTGCCTGAGTTTCAGCATCAATTGATGCTAACGGTTGAGGCGAGGGCAAGCGGACGCTGCAGATATCTACGGCGTCCGAAGGAATATCGAAGGAATTGCTTTTTGTAGCTCCAACTGCATCACAATAAATTAATGAATACTCTTCGACTTGATGGTAAATTAAATTTTGAGAGTATTACCTGCAAGTCCAGCATTTTGAATAATACTCGTAGCATGTGCAATGGTTTCAGCCAGCTGCAGAAGATTCGTCGGTGTATCAGCACCCCCAATCCTCGCAGTACCTACAGATCGCGGCGAATCAATTCTAGGAACAGTCCCGTCTGTTTTGACAATCAATCGGGATCCTGTTGGATACTCGAAACCGTGAAGTTTCTCTGCAGCGTAGGTAGCCCACTGTTTGGATGAGTAGACAACGGTACCAATTGCACGCCTCTTGGCAGCTTCTATTCTTAAATGCGCATACTCCAACCCTACACAACATGAAGCTATGTTTATAGATTTTATTCATTAGTTTCTGATTTCATGGCCTACCTGGTACAATATTGCACAACTTCCAAAGTTGGTCTTCAGTTAAATAGGGGCTTCCAATTACTATAAGTCTATAGCACTTATCACTATTATAACCATCTGTTGGGCAACTGTTCACTGCTGCTGCTCTATCTGTGAACTCACTGTTTGAATTAGAATACCTCTTCATACTGGGTTTCCTTGGTTCAGAGAAAACTGCTTTAAATTTTCGGTCGCACTCCTCAAATGCTTTGGCAGCATGTGAAAACTTGTAATATTTTATGTAAGCAAATCCTTTGCTTTCTCTGGTTTCTTTATCGCGGACGATGTTGACATAGTCAATGTCCCCATAGGCTTTGAAGAGGTTTTCAAGGTCTGACTCTGTCATGGATTTAGGAACAACAATGAAGAGTCGTTGAATCTTCTCATCTTCATTCTCTTCCCTTTGGGAGCCTTTATTTCGACTAGAATTAAATCATTCAGGGATGACAATTGTACTTGATTTTTTGTTACCCCTACCTGGAAGCAATCATAACTTTTATTTGTCTATCAGATCCATGCATGGTTTTTCCATTCATAGCTTCATAGGCAGTGGCAGCTTCACTTGTTTTGGCATATTTGATATAAGTTACTCCTACAACAAAAAATTATAAATACATTGCTGCTTCTTGTATAAAGAAATTACCTTTTGATTCACCAGTTCTTCGATCTCTGACCATCCAGATATCTTCAATGTCACCAAACTTAGCAAATGCCTCCCTAAACTCATTCTCAGTCAGCTTCTTGCTGCCAACAATGAAGAGTCTTGAGTTTGGTGGTTCATCCAGCTGGGGCCCGGTGGACTTGCCACCGTTGCTGCAGCCCTCGAAGTGATTGCGCTCTGCCATGCCTCCTGGTCCCGGCACTGGCTTCGTCGTATAGTTACTCGTAACTACTACAAATTCATCTTGTGCATGACTTGCGGCGCCGACGTAATTGCAATTACAGCTAGGTAGGAAAAGGTAAATTAATTGCGATGCAAGTGGAACGTAATACGCGCGTGAGCGGTCCGCTTCGGCGCCTGCATTATCTCGACTGCTTCGCGGTTATAAGCACCACACGGAGAAGCACAGGAACTACTGTAATTCCGAAGATACTTGGGCTTGGTTGAGATTGAGATGTTGCAGCAGCAACAGCACTACGGGCACGTCGTTTGCGGAGATTACTTCAGTTTGTTTATTTTCGATCCGCAGTGTCTGTATTGTTGTCGTGTCTAGCAGTCGTGTGGTTAATCTCTGTCTAAAACTTGCGCCCCGCTTCCGTGAATCATCAGGCGCGAGATGACAGTAAGCGCGGCGGCGACGCGAATAAACGAAAACACGGCACCAGAACGGACAACACGTAATAGCGAAGCACACGTTTGCAATGAGACAATACACGCACACTAATGTCGATTGCCTTAGGTGCTTGAGGCATGTGTTGAGTGGAGCTGGTTTTGGTGTATACGCACTAGTTTGGAACGGTAGTCCGGGACGTGGCGCCCTCATATCAGGTAAACGATGTAAACAAGTTACACTATGTTTTGAAACTTGCAAAATAATAAATAGACTGTGTTTTATCAACAGAACAATTTCAAAAATGCCTGCAAATGTTTCAACATTAGAAATATTTAAGATTATAATTTAGAAAAATAGGGTTCTAGGTTGTTTGAAGTAGTTATTGCTTTTGTCATGAAAACCAGGTTGCGCATTGCAAAATTTTGAGTCTAGTGGATTTTTAATATAAATTGATTGACTAGAGTGTCGTTGTTTAGCTAAACTTGAAAACAAACGTGCTTGGATTATTATTATTATTGCTATGCATACTGATATAATTTATGCTCAATGACCGATTGTGATACGAGTAATCGTCTATCCAGTTTGATAATGCTCATTTTGAGTACAACATTCACTACGATGATTACATGCAATTGTATAGTAGTGTAGATTACGAATAATACGAGTGTTCATCTTGGGGCAAATAAACCTGAAACTTAAGTTGAACGTTTAGTAAATTCTCTACTGGGTCATTATCACTCAATACCAGTGCACATGCACAATAAACGCCAATCTCACGACTCAATATTAACTGATAGTTTCTAAGAAAACGTCGCGTGTTTATTAATTTATTGTAGTTCAACATAGTTTACTGTGATTTACTGTTACGTATTGTCAGGTTCCGCGAAGTTGAATCTCACTGTGTCTAGTATGCGTTGCAAGGCGATAAAATGTCGCGGATTGTTTACTCTTGTGAGTGTACTGATGATGACGACAATGGCAGTCACATTTGTTGTCTCGAGTGCTGCCAATGGTGAGTGCAAAGATATTGCGCAAAAGAAAATCAACAGAAGAATGCGTCTTTATTATTTATTCACGTTTCAGATTTCACTATGTCAAAGACTGATGCTAATTACGTCGCTAACAATTATTACAAAGTGGAGGAACGACTATTTATTGATTACAACTATGTAGTGTACAATTTGACACCGGCAGAGTTGGTTTGGTGGAAACGAGGGACACACAGAATGCGCCATAATAAAAATAAAAACTTGCCCGAAGAGGAAGTAAAGATGAGAAAAGATTGAAACTCATCATGACACGATTCAAAAAGTTAATATATGTAAATAAAGAATTAGACCGTAATTTTTATCAAATTCTAATTTTCTTAGGTGATAGCGTATAAATGCCGCCAATTAACGCGCCGTTAACCACAGCAGACGTGCCCGCGCCCGCGCCCGCGCCATTCATTAATTTGCGAAAACGCATTCGGGCTTGCTGTGCGTTTAATTATCAACGCTATTGAGGTATTAAGGTAATTAATGAATAATTGTCGCTATTATTTTGATTATTGCTGCAACTAATTAAATATGCATTGGATAAATATACCGTTTCGTTATTCTAGGAGGTTCAGCTTAATTAGAGATTTTCAAACAACTTTGTCTCGTAATCATTTATTATTTTCTTTATTTCAATCGTTAATAATTAATTATAATAAATGCTCATACGGCGGCGTGTAGGTATTTATAAACAAGATGAAGTCTCACTCCTTTCCGGCTAGCATTCAAAGGTTCAATCGTTAAATCTTTTGCACTGAGATGCATTCGCTGTGTTTGGCTAATGAAAGAAGGGTGATGCACATTGTATGCTTCAATGTTATTTATCAGTATTGTAACGATAAATATGCGATTGTTTATATCAATTTAAATCGTCATCTGCAACATGATCATTGTTTGGTAATAAGTAATTATAATAATAATCACAATTTGCAAGGACATTTACTTAGCGCGACTCTCGATGCTAGAGTCCGATGTAATTTATTTAGTTGCATTTTCTCTCATTGCTAAATAACCTCCGAATTTAAATCTCTCTGCGTTATATCTTTATTCTCTTTAAATTTATTTAAATATTAAATAGTATAATAATAGTTTAATGTATATCAGAACGAGAACAAGTTAATAGAATTTTCAAAGAGTCAACAAATTTTTTCTTTGTCTAGTGTTTACGTTTTCTCCGTGGAATTTTTCAGTTTTAGCGTGAGTTACATCCTAGTGCTACTGTTAATGGAGTGGAGTGGAGTGTTAGTGGATAATGATAACAAAGTGTGCAGCGCCTGATTGTGCACTGCGAGTGAGCATATTTTCCATCAACTCCCGCGAAATTATTGCGTCTCGTAAAATTGACAAATCGAGTTGAACTGAGTCGGTGTCTAGAAGTTTGCCATAAATTGCTCAAAAATTGCTTATAATTGTTTTCCACTGCGTAAATTGCTGCTTTGTTTTTGAATAAGTGGAAAAGTCGTTGAAACAAGCACCGTCTCGAAGATACCTCTCAATAACAATATTTCTCGCCATCTATCTACACTAATTTATTTAGTTACGAATCGTCGCCGTGCGACACTGAGTCATTAACAAATGGACAATTCGTAATTTATGGCAATGTATGCGAAATGCGCTCCGGTTCAAAAAGCGACTTGGAACGTAACAAGCGTTTAATCGAATGTTTTAATTTTGAATTTGATGTGAATTTCTTGTTTAAGGATTAGATATTAGATATTTATATTAATAATTTTTTGTTGGCAAAAGTCATTCCATCATTTCCATGGCTTGTTAGTTTATTGGTTGCTTGTGTATGCCAATAGCGAAAATGCTTGATAAATATATTCGTTAGTTAATTTTAAGGTTGATAATAAATAGTTATGTACAAAAGTTGCTGCTTCGCTTGTTCGATCATGTTGTAGTTTGGCTTGGAGCGCATGTGCGAATTTTTATCATGTGTACATGATTTAATAAATTTAAGCAGAGGTGCGCACTTTCTGTCGACTTATTGTCAAATGCAAACACTCGCCCGATGTCAGCCAAATGTCGATTGGACCCAAACTACAACTTGCGAAGTTTAAATTGCACTTATAGAGCTTATTTTTTATTCGTGCGCGTGTATTAACGTCAACCGCGGCAACCAAGCTGCGTTTGCTAGAAAAAGTCGAACGCAACTACAAAGCCGACTCTACACGTCTCCGCATCTGCTTCTTCTCTGTGTACGTGAATAATTTAGTTAATACGCGCAACCTCGGAACGGTGAACTAGAAAGCGTTTTGCGTTTTTGTGGATTTTTCTCTTCTTTTGACTTGCTGCAGTTTCAATTGTTTAGCCTGCTAACTAGCTAGCCAGTGCGCGACATCTACACCTGCACTGGTGTTGTGGCAATCTTGTCGGAGCCCTTCCTGCCGCCTCCTTCGCGGCGGCCACCCGACGTCTTGGCGAGGAGGGTTTCGATGGTACATTTGGGCCCCTCGTCGGGGCTATACGACCAGCGTACTTTTTCGCGATACAGCGGCTTTTCACTTATGCTCATTGCCAACAAGACGCCACCGCCGCCACCTCCGCCGCCCACCGAGTCGGGCGTCTTTGCTTTACGAGTTTTTGCAAACTCGCCAGCCTTTTGTCACTGAATTTCGCAGAACTGTGCTTTTTGATCTTTATCCATGTCGCCGGCGCCGCCAGTAGAGCTGAATTCGTCGTCTTTGGGACTTTCTGCGTTGCTCGTGCCTCCCTGGTTGCCGCTCACAGAGCCTCCAGGAGGGCACATTGATTGTCATCTAAGCGCCAGAGTGGAAATCATTGGTGGTCTTGTCGGTTTATTCTCCAGAATGCGTTCAATGTCGGCCATCATGTTGGAATTTAATTTTGGTACCAACTGAAAAAGGCATATTTACCTCTTTCGTTCACTTCAAGTTTAACGACTTGCACTTACCTGTAATGACTGGATACTATCGTACAACTGATCCACAGTGGTAGCACCTAAGAGGAGACACTGCACGGATTCATTCTTCAAACACCATGCAATTGCGAGCTGTGGAAGAGTGCAACCCATCTTTTCGGCCAATGCATTTAGCTCTCTAACTTTTTCGCCTTGCCTTCTACCTTCTTCTGGTTGACTTCTATCTGATTTCGTCCAACCACCTCCGCTGCCATAACCACCACTTCCTGCACTCTCTTTGTTAATCACATTTGTTTCGTCTTCGGACCACGAAAAAGTACTGTATCTATTGCGAAAACTGGCTCTGGAAAAGAGCTGGATGCTAGCATCTTCTTTGCTTTGGGTCATGCCCATTGAGATGGGCGACCATGCCATTAAACCCACACCAATTTTGTTGTACAATTCTGGCATATAGAGTTCGGTTTTCTCACGGCAAAACATATGATATTCCGTTTGTTCTACAATAGGTGTAACGCAGTTGAACTGCCTGCAATTGGTGTAGGCCTCCATTACTTCTACTGGCGACCATCGAGCTGTGCCCCAGTACATGGTCCAACCTTGTGATATGATGTAGTGCATTGCTCTTACTATCTCTGCAAGTGTCTGTTTTAAAAACAGTGTCTATTGCTTGTAATTACGGCAATAGCTTACCTTCCATAGGACACATTGGATCTGACTTGTGGACGATGACGACGTCAATGTAAGAAAGCTGGAGGCGAACTAGAGATGCTCTCACGCTTTCGATGATATGTTTGCGTGATAGACCTCTTTCTTCCGAGCTGTAAGCAATATCATGTTAGGTTTTCTTGTCATCGTTCCTAGCTTTCCATTACCGTGTACTCCAATAAATTTTGGTAGTAACAATAAAACTCGTCCGCTTCCATCCTCTACGTTGCAAGATGCGCCCTAACTCCACTTCTGCTCTCGTACCTGTTCATAAAATGTTCATTTGAAATTACATAGTTACTGATGTTAAAATCGAATTCAGCTTATTGACTTGGAATTGACTTGATACTTGCCTGAATGGGCTTCCGATAAGTCAAACACGTTAAGCCCGCTTTCAACAGCTAGGACAAAGATTTGCTCGGCTTGCTCTTCCGTTACATTAGGGCCAAATGTGGGCCACGTTCCTGCAATTTCAATATTCAATATCATCGTAGAACTATTATTGAATTATATCATATCATATATTTATTTATAGTCATTGGGCTGCTAAATCTCGTACAATAACAACTAGCAAAATACGCAGATGCATCGTTCTTCTCTGGGAACGTCTATTTAAAAACTAATATCAAATAAGCTTATGCAAGGTTTGGTTTGGAGGGATTAAAGCGGCAGAGTTTGTGGTGCAAGCGGTGCAATTTGTGGCAATTACCTAAGCCAATGTTGGATACTCGCAAACCACTTTTGCCCAGATTCTTGTATCGTAGTCCTGGCGTAACTGATGGCTGCCGGGAGAGCGCCAGCGGCGCAGCCGGTGCGCTATGTGTTAGTCCGCTGAGCAGCAGCTGCTCCTTGGTAATGTTTCCGCCCCCCATGCCACCCAGACCGTCGCGGTCTGCCAGCGCGCTTAGCCCGCTGCCGGCGCTGAACTCCTCCATACAGTCCAGGCTCGCTATCGGTGCGCGACACCTGTGAACATGCATGCAATGCAAAAAAACGTATCCAGCTGATAAAATTATCCAGAATGTAAATCAATGTACGGAAATGAAAGATAGCAAATTAGAAGCTATGAAATAATTTGTAAGTACCTAAAGCATGGTAGATTATTATTTATATACTTTTAGATTGGCACAAGTGGTAGTGACATGCAGATTTTTGATACAAGTGGCACTAAGGAAACACTAGAAACAAAATAGATGCTACTATACAGCACTTCTTATTAATGAAGCATCAAGTTAGGCATGTTTTAAGGGCAACGATTTTATTGGTGTCATATTTGCTTCAGTACTAAAAGTGTTTGACTTTTTCTTCTTCTTACTCTTCACTTTACTTTAAATAATTTGATTCTATATTCAATGCACTGAGGAAACTTGAATTAAAACGACGTTTTCATTGTCTAACTTCCGGCTTTAAACTTTCAAGCAAAGCTAGCGCAACGTGACCTCTGACTTTTTCCATGTATCAATCCTTTTAAGCTGACTAAGACATTGTAATTCGGTTACAAATTGCACCCGTGCAACTGAAGATTGTCTTTCGTACTTTCTTTGTCTTTGAGAGTTAATAGCAATGAATGTAACGTAACGCGTTCGTACGGCTTTGAACGTGAACTGGATCGAAATACATTAGATGTGCTTCGTGGTGTCTGGATGCGCGCGTCGAGTTTCCATGCATTCGCTATGCGCTATGTTTGTAACGTTTGACACGTGTGTGGATTTTTTTTGCGTCCCGAGCCGCTGCCATTGATGGCGGCAGCAATAATCACTAGAAGCATTTTAATGAAGCAATGAAGAAAAAACGTAAATGTACTTTTGGTAGCATTTGAGATCTACGTAGTTTGTCTAGAATAAAGAACAATAAGATAATACGCTTGAGTGATATTAGGTAGCTTGATACACTTTTAGGCAGTTAATTTATAATAATTTATAGAATCTTGAGGAACTTTGGGAAGGAAAAGCCGTCCGCAAAATATTATCGATCGCCTCCAACCGGCCTCAAACAGTCTTGCAAAATGGGCACGGAGCCATTTTTTCATCATAAACGCTTTCATTTCTTTTAGTGTCGACATTATAAATATAACTCGCAAAAAATATGTTGTTGCTTTCTAAAGAGTTTTGAGTTTAGCATTGATGGAATTGCAACGCTTGCAAGTCCAAGTCCATCGTTTATGATCTAAACAACCATCATTTATTTCTGGTATTTCCTGCTGAGAAATTTTATATTCGTGTAGCCGCTGTTGCATGACTGCACAGCAGTCAAGAAAATATAGCTTTGTCGATGCTAACAGCAATTGTTCCTCTTTTATAATAATTGCGCGTTGCAAATACGTAATACGTAAATGTTGCTTCCACCGCCGTTGTCATAAACGACACGTGCAGTTCGATGTCGAACTTTCGGTCAGTGTTTGAAACTTGCGTTGCTTAAGTCGCTTTGAGTTTCAGCCGCAACTTGCACGTTTTCTACTGCCAACTGCCGCGTTGGGGTTAAGGTAGTAGCCAAAGGTCAAAAGGAGCGAAGGGTGCGAAGGGAGGCAAAAAGTTATGCTTATTTACCTGCCTCTGTAATTACATCACGAGTGTTTGCTTTGTTGATAGGGTTTAATTCAATCTTGAAACTTTCTTTTCATTTAAAGTATGAGTGTTTAAACAATTTATTTTTGATTTAAGTGGAACATCTATTTGGATTCTTTATTTTTTCAAAATGCGGATAAATGCAGGCAATATTAGAATAGGGAAAATTTTCACAATTTATACTTAAAAAATGCAAAATGTTGTTGTGATAAAGTGCTAAAGCAGTGTAGTTTCTTATTTATTTTAATTGCTAGATGTACTAGCAATTTGATTGCAATAAACGCTTGTGCCTTCAGTTCTTGTAAGGTTTGCGCATATGAAGTGTTCAAAGCCTTTTAACTAGCAACTGTATAACAATAATATTGTATAATACTCGTATATTGTGATGTAGCTTATTTATTCGGCAATAGACGAAAAGATTGGCATTATAGAGATATTTACATTTTGCAAAGAAATTATCATGGCTGTGAAGACAGAATTAATCTCATGCAATTTTTGGTACACTCGTAGTACACACGTAATATATTTATAACAGTTTTTTAAAATAAGAAACTTATTTGAAATTATTGAAAGAACTTGAACATTTAAAGTAATCTTGAGAAACTAAAAGAGTACAAGGAACGTTTATTGCTTTATTATTCTTTTTGATATAATTTAAGAAAAATGATAGTTGAAAGGTAAACTTAAAGAGAAAACGAAGTAAGTAAGTAAGAAGAAGGAAATTAGTAATTACCGATAAATGGTGAGCGGCGTTGATGAATCTTCACTAAGATTATCATTGCTATTATTGTTATTGTCGTTATTCGAATTGCAAAGTACTAACTGCGACATTTTGGTTCTGCGAGATTTGCGAGGAGGGGCGCTCTTTGCTTGCGACAAGATACCGTGATGCAGCCCTTAACTTTTTACTACGGACACAATAATTCCATGGAAATCAATTTCAATACTAGTGGCTACGTTATTCAATAGTGTGGACAGCTTGGACAGTACTAAGTTTGCAGTTCTGATGTAATTGGATTTTGAACTAATTTTGTGTCAAATAAAACTGGGAATTTATTATTCTGAAAAGTCCCAGTTCTATTAGTCAAAAATACATCTAAACACCGATCTTTGGTTGAAAACTACGCCAATAAGATTGTAAAACTAAAACACTCAAAGTTAAAGTAAACAATCAACAGTCGAATCTCATCAAAAGCACAGCAACATTTAAGATATTCAAGTAACACAAAAGATGTAAACTGGTAAAGTCAGAAACGACTGGTAACGAGTAACAATTAGTGTAAGTTAGTGGATGATAGAGAGACAATTCATGACTTACTATAGTGTAAAATCGAGTCGGGCGAATTAGGCATAATTTAGCATAATTTTGTTTTGTCGCACGCGCATTTGTTTTTACGGCTTGTGGTTGAAGTGGAAAAGATTGTTCCGTCGAAATGATCGATAACCTACTTTTTGCCGGCGCTTGTTTGTTTATTGTTTTCGCCACGGGCTTTGATTTATTCGCCTCGAGGGATGATGCAGTGCGTCACGCCCCTTCGGATCGATGTGGATTTTTAATCGCGATTATGTAATTGTCGTACGAATGGTAACGAAATGCACACGCAAACACGAACTGAAGAGTATGCCTGAGAGAGTCGAAGGGTTGAGCCGAGCTGAAGTAGGGTATTGTACTACGTTTAATAATTTAACAAACAACGTAGCGTGCTTAGTTTATTGACGTGGTTATTAATTTATTGCTGAAGATTTGTGCACTTTACTTAGTTACTAGGCTTGTACGTTGTATTATTTGCGTTCGTTTACGTTACGTTGGGTGTATTGAGGATGCTGGCTAATGTACTCGCATATGAATTTAGATTATCTTAAGATTATTTTATGAAAGTAGTAATAGCACTCGCGGTTATAGTTGCAGTTGTGCCATTCGCGGCCGTTGCAATCAAATCGCAATTGCAGTTCGTCTCACACGCATTGCGTCGCGAATTGCCCATCGATTACGGCGGGACGGTTATCCGTGCGGCGCGGCTCGTGTGTCACAACATTTTACGCGGAAATTCGGAAATTCGGAAATTCGGCTGCGGGTGGTTACGAAACGCGCGCGACGCTCGATAGCGGTTGTGGCGGCGCGCGCGGCGGTGGCAAGCACGCGGCGCGGCGCCGAATTGCGTCACTGCGGCGAAACCGATGCGCGGCGATTCTACACGATCGGCACGTGTTTTCGGTGTGTTAGGTTGCGAGAATGCGGGATTTTGCCGTACAGGCTAAAAAATTAACTCCTATATGGCACATAAATAGAAATGATGCAACTTTCAATGGTTAAAAAAGTTGCAAAAAATTGATATTTTGCTTATTTCATCGAAAATAAATACTTTTTATTGCTGTCTGTCCACTACTGATGTGAAAAAGTATAGCATTTTATTGTTTCCCGCAGTTATTCAATTCGAAAAACATTGTCTTTGGAGCATCCAGTGTCACTCGTAATTCACACTCATCGCCACTATTTGAAGCGTATCAGTCCTTCATTCTTTTATTGGAGAGAAAAATAACGAAGTATCGATGTCCGATAATAAACTAGCACCACTAGTGCAATCCTGCCAGTCTACACAACTGTTTTTCCCATTTTTTTAAATAGCAGATCACGCTGTTTTTCTCGCTTCGCTTCTTGCTACTTTCAGCATAGAAACAGGCAGCTAATTCTGCTTGAAAATGTAGTTTTAAAATTTGAGGCATGCCTGAGGACAGAAAGTCATTGTATTTGTAACTTTGTGGAAGAGCCCATAAAATGTTTACAAACGTATAAGACCAGCATAGTCGTGTATAGTATAGTCTTGCCTAATCTGTAGTCAAGTCTGGTGGCTTTTGCGGGTTTGGTACCTTGGGCACCTAGCCAAGCAGAATGTAAGCTGAATCAATAACTCATCTATGTGTGCCACTAACTCTCCAAACTTCTAACTACTACTACTATTTCCTTGAATTTTCCCTCACAAATTTGATATATGTATATATATATATATATATTAAACTATGTTCTTGAGTATTTTAGTAATCAATTAATTAATAATTGTTGAATTCCTCTCTGATTGATTTCTATATCATAAAAACTCAAGCACTAGGCCTGTTGTAATAATTGCCTCTAACGCTGCAAATCCGCACTTCACCTGATTCAGCGTCCACTTCCTTCGTTTAATCAATCAATCGTAATTGCATTCGACGTTGGTGCAAACGTTGGGAAAATTACGCCAAAGGGTCTAAGACTAAGGACTGCGGGGCTAGTTGTAAATTACAAGGATGGATTACAATAACAATTCGAATTTAAAGCAATAATAATGTGTACTGCTTAAAATTGGCTTGGAACTCATTCAAATATAACTTGTAAATTGATCCAAGTACTTTTCTTAGAAGTTTCCTTGTTTGCTGATGGCCTAGATGAGAACCAGATGATGGAGGAGGGTGTAAGACGAGAAATTGCAAAAAGTGTTTGCTTTTGATGATGATGTTGGGAAGGCGTTGTACTATACTAGTTCTCATTGTGGGGCGGTTGAACATAGCTGCGGCCGCTATTGTTATCCTGCAGAGAAAAGCAAAAGCACGCCATGAGGTGCAGTTAAACTGATGATAATGGAACAAGCAGGAGAATAGAGAAATTTAGATTGTGAATGCAAGTAGATTGCATTTCTTTCCACATTGGAAATGGAAAACCGTGAGATTCTTGCTTTTCCTTTGTTTGCAGGTTAAAGTTTACGCCATTCTTGAACGATTTACATTGCAGCAGGAAAATTATTGCTATACAAGTATACAAGGAGTTCTCAAAAAATTTCCCGGCTTTGCTTTTTCTTTAAAAATAAAAAGTTGTCTAGAATCTATAAACTATCCGAGTTGTACAAGAGTTGTATTACGTTAACGTATAACATTACGTAATTTTGCAGGCATGATGACGCAACAAACGCGCAGTGCTCCTTCGTGCAACTGTGCCGAGAACCGGGTCTAGGCATATGCGCACGGGATGGTGTTGGAGGTGGCAGTAACAGTGTAGTAGCTTGCACACAGCTGAGCGTAAAACGCTGACGTCAAGAACTATCGACGGAACGCGGGAAAAAGGTGCCTGTGCTAAACTAAACAGCGGCGATGTGGTTGGAGGTGGAAATGGTGGGGTACGAAGGCCCGCACTGCAGTTGAAAGACTCAATGCAGTATCAGTGAATTTTTAAACTTGTTAATTTCAATTGAATTAATTGCAATTAAAGAATCGAAAACGGGCTTAAATGTTTCCTAATCAGTTGGATACTAATATTGAAAGTTAATCAATTGTTATACCATTGTATAACAGTCTATTAAAAGTTAGAGTTGTGTTATTGACAAAAATGTGTCGCTTTTATTCCGTTTGGAAATACTTTTAATAATTAAATGAATGTTGACGATGTAAATGTGAAGATTATTCTTCTTCTGAAGGAACAGGCGCCATCTGTTCGCATTTCTATGATTAACAAATTTACTTTACTAGTATCTCGGTACAATTTTCCACTTGCGGCGTTTGTGGCGACAATTTGCGGCATTTTCCGCAACTTTCAACAATTTCTGCTGACCGAACATGCTTTCAACATTTCTAATATTCTAGCTAGATGTCGCGTCATTCCACTACCATTTTCCTCGAATTTGGTAACATCTAAATATAGACCAATAACACTGAAAATGTGGTGTCTAATCCTAGTTTAAACAAGTTAATTTGTTTATTATTTTAGTGTCTTGTAGATTAATAAAACTAGCATATGTAATCAACAAAATCGGCTCGAAAACAAATATTTAAAGCAATTCACTAACTGTGCCTTTATACATTTTACGATTCGGCATGATTTCACATAGATGTCTGCTTGTTGGACGTACAGATTGCTCTGTTTTGGTGCTTCTAAGTTTTAGTGCTTTAAAACTTTATTTTGATTTTCTGGTAGCTTTAGACGGTACATCATTGTCGTGAGCGGTTGGAAAAGTCGAAAGCGATAAATTGGGGCGATTTGGATGCATAGTCCGGAATGAAAATTGACGCCATCGCGATGAAAGCACGCCTCCCTGGGTACTTTTTACCCTTGTTTCGTTTTCCTTTATTCTCTGGGCTTACTTTCGTTAGTCAATATTTTCTAATATTTTTTTTGTGTCACTGTTTCTTCCTATTAATCCTGATTAGTTTTACTCTGTTTTCTTTTGTTCCAGTGGCACAGGTTTTTTTTTAATTGCAATTATTTTTTACATGCTCTTATGTTTTTTAATTAATATGTAAGTTTTTGCGGGTAGAATCATTATAGAATCAATTTCGATTTTAATCATAAGAAAAACCTGGCTCCGTAGCACAGTCGGAAGCCGTCTGACTGTAGCAGTGACAGTGAGGTGCATATTCGGGAGACACGGGTTCAAATCCTGCTGGTAGCATATTGAATATAATATATATTTCCACCGACTTTGGTCCCAATAACTGCTAATAACTCCGGTAGTTGATGCAGTGTAATAGAATGGAGGTCAAGTACGGTGTCGGTATACGGCATGGTTGCAGTACGCTTCAAAAATAACAAATAACAATTCATAAGAAAAGTACTCATAAAGTTTCACTTTCCTAAAATAACGTGAGTTACTAATACTTGATGTAGTCTATGCATGAAGAGCATTACGATTAGTTTTCAATGTAATGCGTTTTGATGATTGAAGATTTATTGCGAACTTAATTAGGAAGTTGTAATTAGATATATAGAATATTTAGAGCATTTTTTTTAGACGAAGGTAATAATTTTAGGTTTATATTCTAAAATAACTATCGACCAGTATAACCAAGCAATAGAGTGTAAATAGGTATTTTATGCCGTATATAGAATCATATTGAGTGTTTACATTCTCGTGAAACCAGCTTATTGTCCCGTTTTTTTCTGCTGCAATCCGATCTGTAACATACAAGTCTAGCACAAGTGTAGTTTTTTGTTCCTGACCAGATACTGCCTTATCTTCGCACAGGTAGATTTGTGCATGGTTCGTACACCATGTGCATCTAGTTTACTTGCGTTCTTCGGTTCGTCAACACATCGAGTGTAGCTAAATTTAGAATAATTTCATTTGTTGACATTTCGCGCACGATTTAGGCAAATTCAATTTTACTATTATATATGAAGAGACATTAAGAAGGTTCTTTTGCTAGTGATTAATTCATAATTTGCGCGATGTATTTAATTAACAGTGCGGCACTGACCACTGTGGGAGATTGAAGGAGAACCGTGGTACTTATTGGCGTTGTAAGGTAGGAATTTAGATTTATGTGAAATTTGCAGCACACAGTTTTATGTCTTTCAATCAACTATGACTAGAAATGTGTGTACTATTAAAAGATTTCCTATTGATTTATTGCTTGTTTTCAAAACACTACCAACTGACTACATTTATTTTTCGTATTTTGTTTACTTTTTCTCTGGAGCATTCGACACTGCGTTACTTTTTGTTTTGATATTATCGTAAACACTTGGAAAAATGAAGTGAAAAGTGGGCAAAGAGAAACTGAGTAGAAAATACTTGTTGTGTTGCATTGGTTTATAGTTTCCTAGCGTTTTTTTTTTTTGCAATTTCTTATTTAACTGGAAACTTAAATAAAATTATCAAAGTATTCGGAGTTATCTAATGTATAAATCATGTTTATTTTTTGTTGATAAATTCGGTAAATTTGGAAACTTTGCAACTTTTAATGCTTGACTAAACGCAGGTTCGAGGTGAAACTGTTGCACGAGGTTCCTGTTGCCCGCGTGACCCTCTTTACTCATTCCCTGGTCGATTCGTTCGTGTTCGGTCCCTTTACGCTTCAAACGCGTAGTAGTGTTAATAAAACGGAAATTTTAATGAATTTTGATATCTTTTTTTGTTTTGTTTTATAATACCCGAGAGAAATTTAAAACGTTTCCGACATAGGCGAAAAACTTGCAAAAAAATCATATTCCTGATGCATTCTAAACATAGAAGTCTCCGTCAACATCTCTTTTGCCAGCGTTGTTGGTCTATGACTGATGTGGTTGCAGCACACTCACACAAGTCACACACCACGACACCCTACACTCGGCATAAGGGTACCAGAGATAGGATGTTGTAATGAATTTTAGGTCCTTATTGAGCAGTTTCGTAAAATTCCATTTTCCAATTTCAACGATCACTCTCTATATGTCTCAATATTCTGCACAACGTTTTAACAAGACAAATTACGTAATTTGCAATGCTCAATATCTAATATGGAAAACTTAACCAACAATTGATTGATTTCCAATTGAGAAATTTGCGTGAACTGTAAGCTAATGAAGGAAAGTTTGTATCTATCTGAATCAATTCAAGCAAACGCTTATCACTACTACGTTTGTACTTGTTTTAATGATAATAACTTACGTGCTAGGATGGTGATGATAAAAATCTTCATGATGTTGCGACTGCTGCTGTTGAAGGTGTTGCTGATGCTGGTGCTCTTCGACGATGTGCTGCAGCTTATCAGCTTCCTTTTGTTCGCGCTCGCGTTCCCTTTCAGTATGGCGTTGCTGCAACAAGTCGTGGTCCAATTGTCGGCACTCCCACTGTTCACGTTGCGAGCGCTGATGTTCCTGAATTAGAGTCAATTTAACTGATATGTGATAAATTTTGGGTACTTTCACTAATAAAGAAGAAAGGGTTATAAAAAAAACATATACATTTTATCTATTATAATGAATATAAGAAGCTGATAGGCTTTTTTGTTAAATTTAAATTGATAATAATAGAACTGGTCTAAACTGTCTTACCATGTTAACTAATCTAATCTATGTCTAATTAAATTAGTAAGAAACAAAGCAAACACTTTACCTTTCAAGTTTTCGTATTTTCGCGTAGCGCAATAAAGTGCAACTACAGAATTATTGAAATTAATTTCACAAAATTAGAAATTCGCTCTTCGCACAGAATTAATCATATCGGAAAATTTAATAATCTCTCAATGAGTTTTTTTTTACTTTCTTGGTTTTATGATTTCCCAATATATTTAAATTCATTTTTAACGTTCTCTTATACCACCGTTCATTTTCAATTTTAATGAAAACCTTTGATAACACCTGAAAAGGTAGGAAGAGGTAAAGTGCTCTAATACTAATTAATATTATTTTGGCGGCGACTGTAGTGACCGCCGACCGCGCCGCACCGCTGATCGCTATTTACTGTTTGTGCTTCGATTTCGCCATACACCGCGCCTGCAACAAATTCCTTAGCGTCTTTGGCATTCGCATTCCTGCTTTCCGCATTCTATAGTCGACATTCTCGCCCCGCCATCGCCTTTAACAATGCCGAAAGTAGCATCCCAAGCATCTTGCGCCCATATAAAGAAAAATTTATTATTGATTTATATACAAATATTGATGATATATAACTAGCATTAGCATTACACAAGCTCAAGATAAACGATTAATCAGGCAGGTTGAAGTGATCTTTTGTGACCTTTCCACTAACGAAGTTAATAATGTCGAGCACTTAAATAAAATTGCTAGTAATTAGATCATAGACATTTCGAAGATCGACGCTCTTCTCTAGCCTTTTTCATCAGCCATCTAGTCGGAAATTCTATACAGCAGACAAATCTTGGTAAAGTTTAACGATAGTTTTAATTAGTTTACTTTTAAATTACGTACTTTGCGCTGTAATTGCTAGAAAGTCGGACAACATAAAATTTTCATTAATTTATATTATAGTTACGACAATGCTGACTTATTAATTGTAAAATTGTCACAAATTATCATTGATTTCTTCTCATTTGCTTATATTTTCTGCGGTACGATTCGCATTGGCTTTAACAACCGGTGATTGAATGCGATGAGTGCATCGTAATTTGATTGATAGCATGCAAACGTGTGCGCCAGCCGGCTATTAGATTTAGTGCGGCCTCAGTGCCATTTTATAAACGCATTACGTCGGTTTTATCTTACATCGTTGGGTTGTTTACCGCTGTTATTCACTGCTCTCAGCAGACTCAACGGCTTTCGTTCATGCGCCGAACGGAAGTAAACCTATGTTGAGAATGAAAAAGGTTTTGCATAGTTTTCGATAGAGTACGATTGTTGCGCCATTGCAGCACTTCCGGAATGCCATTTCTCAAGCGCATTTTTCTTTCTCGCAGGTTTCTAGGTTCAAAGATACCTAGTAGTGGGTTTGTTAAGAATTCCACTTGAGAGAAGTATAAGAAGGTGGAATCGCGACGATTTAATGAAATTTATGGTTTTGTTTGAAAACAACTTTATGTTGCGTAAGGTATGCGACATTCGATTCTTACGGTTTTCTTCGCGGTGGTGGTATGGTGTTTTGTGGTGAGGGTTACCTTGATAGCGGCGTCGTAGTCGAGCTGCCGTTGCTCCTTGGAAGCCTGACGTTTCTCGTCGGTGTCCGGAGGTAACGTCTGCTTATCCTTGGAGCTAGTAGAGCCGCCCGCTCCCGGCGGCGGGTACGAGAACCAGAATTGATGGGCCAGCTTGACTGCCTTTGCTTCCTCACACTAAACACACCCACTTCCGCTGACAATAACTTTTAGGTGTGCTACACCTGAAACCAATTTTTAATCATAGTATTCTCTTTTCTACGTGTATTTCTAAATGTAGCATGCAAAGTTATCTCTTGTAAATTGTTACTTATTGCATGTACTTGCAATGCAAATTATGTGCTGATGCGGTAATTCACGTATGATGTGGAACCAACAGGACGAGTGGTACTCGAAAAGCCGGAAAATAGACTCTTTAGCATAGCGTGAACCGTTTTCAATTTGGCATTGACGATGTGAATTTTAAATCATGGTAGAGGGTAACGGAGACCGCATCGCAAACATTTCCGCTTGCAATTTTCTACAATTTATACGCGATTTTTCATCTAGTCTTAAATTTATGCTTTATTATCAATTTTATCCAGAGTTTCAATCGAAATAAGAAGAAATAAATTTAGTTTATCAACTATTCATCTTTTTCTGAAATTGTATCAATTTTATGCGTTATTTCTCATCCAATTTTTTTATTATGATGGTAAAAAGTTGTTTACATCGAAACGAACTATATAGTCTTCTTTTGATTTAATCAAATAAATACATTTTTATTGCTATCATTAATTAATTCAAGTAAAATAAATTCACTATATAAATATATTTTGACATTCTATTTCTTTTCTGTTTTTTATGTTTCATTTACAAAAACTGTTGAAAGATGAGAAATCTCTTGTCGTACATGTTCTGAGATTTCAGGATTCTAAAGTCGCAAATGAAAATTGTACTCATATTTCAAAGATAAATATTAAACCATAGGCTAAGCGTTGCTTGTCTTCTTCTAGACGGAGACATTAAGTGAAATGAAAATCAGTGAACCGCTTGGTGCAGTTTGTACAAGGGCGCTTTTTGCACTGGGATAAAATATTTATTTCAAAGCAGTCGGTGCTGTTCTGATCTGCTGATAGCAATGACGGTAAAAAAAGTTTGCAAAGCCAACAAAGTCACCTCAAGATGCAAGAAAAGGAATCCAAGGTCCAATATTAACAGACGAGAATGTAATTAATTTATAGGGATTGTAGGCAGGATCATGAAGCGTGGTTTCTATTTTACTGCGTATTAAACAATTGATTGAATATTGATTTTTTGGGGGGTAGCTCTGTTCTTTTATATTTCCACATGACACCTGCATGTATGCACAGTGCATTGTTTGTTTTCTTGTGTTAGTCTGTTGTTTTCGCGTTGTTTAAATGTCAATTTGTGTACTTTATATAACACATTATTACGTATCTGTCGGGTCGGCAGTACACACGTGTCGAGGCGGATAATTAATTGCGGCTGTCTCAAGCGCGCCATCTCCAACCCCGTATGTCTCGAATACGTGAATTGCTTTGCATTACTGAGAAACAGTTGAACAGTTTTAAAACAAAAAAGTACTAATTATTCTATATTTGCGGTGGGCTAATAAGACTGTTATAGTATATACAACAACATTGAACAGCACATAATAACAGCTTGTTATATTCGGAAGCAGGCACTCGTAAAACGCGCAAACCGCGTCTGGAATTACGTGGTTTACATTCGTATTTGAATGTGTTTTTGAATCCATTCGGTGTGGCGGCGGCGACGGATTCGATGCCATTCGACGCTTTTCAAATATTTGGCACTCCGCCAACGAGTATGCAAGATAGCGCTGTTTATTTTGTTTTAATCATCCATGTTATTTCATGCGCTAATTTAACTGTTGTAAATAATTTTAGTTTTTTTTTTTATTAATATTGCTTTTATTTCTACAATCACTTTGAACTCGCGATTGCACACGAGTGCACCCTCATTAAAATGTGTAAATTATAGAGGTCCTATTAATACATTAGCCTTGGTCAATTAATACCATCGAGTGGGAACTGAAGGCGGCGTTTCAATCGACTTTCTTGTTGTTGTATGCTTGATGATAGCATTCGGATTGTTCCTCTTTTCCAGTATATATTGAAAGAAAATTAATAGAATTATATTTATGCTCTCACTTTTAGCCGCTGTATTGGAAAATGTTTTTGAGCTATGATTGTTTAAAGAATAATTGTACGTGGAACAAGCCGACAACAATCAAAATAATAAATAATTTGAATTTATAAACACTAAACTAAAATCCATACAACAAAACAATTGTTTTTAATTTGAAGTGATGTTTGTCGTAATTTTAATTCAAAGATAAGAGTAGACAAGAGAAATGCAACGAAAGGAAATCAATTGTTGAAGCAGTTTGCTTGAATGTTGACTGTTGTTCAAACAAGTGTTGAACAAGAAAGCTTTTCATGTTGAACGACGCTTGTTTACTTTAAATTAAATTAAACACAGTCGGTTTAAATTAAACACACTCCAATAACTAGAATATTCAATCATTTCTGAAGTAATTATGTCTCTCTACGAAATTTGCGGTTTAATTTAAAAAATTGTTTTGTTCTCACATAGTTTGCATTGTTTTCGCTCAGTAAATTGCACTTCTTCTTTGCCTGTGGGGCAAAACTCGGGGGCTGATCGAACTTGCGCGAACTGGGCTCGGCATGCATCGCAGTTGCGCACTCACGATGGCATCAGCTGAGAAAAATTCAATCTTCCCCAACAACGATTTGAACGCGCTCTGCCCGCCCGAGATTTTTAAATGAAATATCGCCTTATTGCCTACTCGTTTTACATTGCTTTCGGTACGCTCTACTGCCGCTTACAGCCGTTACAAAAAGCCGTTACCGGTTAGAAAAACGTGGAAAATCACGAGTTAGTTAGTCTTCATAAATTGTAACTTGAATTTTTCTTGTTTATTTGATTGTTTTTGACTTTTATTAGTGGTATAATAAAATGCCCAACTCAGCTAAATTTCGGCTCCACTTCTGAATCCTCGTTCATTTCAATTTCTACAAATTGTTTATACATTATGTGCAGCGCCGCCGGTGCGACCGTTTGCATGTCACCGAGGCGGGTTTCTCGTTATTCTCGTTATTTTAAATGTACACACAACACGACGTTCCAGCGTGTTTATAGAATTATCGCGAGTTGCAAAGTGCAAACACGCGCTAAACATTGGCGAGACGCTCGCGGCTTCTAGAAGTTTCCAGTGCGATTTCTATGTAGGCATATAGCGTTAATTAAAACTTTCCCCACGGGTACATTTTTAGTGCTTGCACGCGCGCGCACAGAATATGTGAATAATAAAAAGTATTTATACTTGTTATTTTCATTCCAAAGATAGTAATTGGAATTACAATTTGACATTAGAAATAATTTAACGGCGACTCTACGACATTTGATCATAATATCTGTTATCTCTTTTTCCAGAATGCTCATCTGCTCTTCAACGTTTTTTTACGTTTTCTTAGTTTACAAGCATCCCTCTTTTAACGTACGGGAATTGGGAGGAAAATGGCGCATTAAGTGCGTACTTACGCATGTGTGAGATGAGTTTGCGGCCTCGGTCTCGACCTCGTCCTGTGCGCGTGGCCTGTGAGCGAGGGGAGCCTCGCTGCCTGTTTCGCTGCCATCGCACGCCGCGTTGTAATTCCATTTGCTCATTCGATTTTCCCATGCGCTCGTAAATCTACGGACCATTACGACAGGTACGGGAGAAAGCTCACCTTCGAGTGCTTTGTCACGCATATTTAAAAATTCATGTTCAAGGGAGTTTTTTGGTAATTTCGCCCGCGGTTTGTTAAGTCTATTCATCGCATGATATAATATAAATAAGATTCAATATTTGCTACAACCTCACTTACATGTGATTATTAAAAACAGTGTTTAGATTATAGTTTTGTTAAGCCGGAATCGTTCTGCTTCATCTACTTTCTGTTTTATTTATGCGAAGCTGTCCAAACTACTTTTTTATTATTTTATTTCTTTTTTTGTGGTACCGTAGCTGTGTAGATTAAGATCAAACAAATTTTGTTTCTCAATGCCCAACTTGTATCTGTGGCTCTTGTAGCATTCTTTTTCAATTTGGTCTTGGCTGTTTCTAGAGCCCGGAGGAAATTCAGCCTCGTAATACTGCATGGCATGCAATAATTATTGATGAGCGGAAAAGAAACAAGGTAGAAAAAGATAGGAAACTGGGCAATGGGAAAACGAGGTAATAATTTGTCATTTCTAACGTTGTGCCGATTGCCATCGCGATCGCAATTTAAGAGTTTTTCCTCTTTCAAAGGAAATAATTCATTATTCATTTGAAACAGAGATTAGAAAAGATGGCGACGAGTCACGTTTTAGACAAATAATAAAAATTGCATCAAATAAAATAGTTTGGTGTTTAGTATCGATAAAGTGTAGCCTAAAAATATGAGCCAAATGAAATATGTCAGAACCTTTTGTCGCCCTCTCTCTCTCTCTCTCTCTCTCTCTCTCTCTCTCTTGGTTTGCAGATATATTTTATGGTGCAGGACGTCGAGCGCACCGGGAAATTGGCTTGCGTACATGTTTAAATTTTTCAAACAACCATGCTTTATCTATCTAAATTCCAAACACTAAAACCAATGCGACGTACATGCATTTCATGCATATTTAAAGCATCGTGAAAGTTTGAGGGTACAGTAATAAATAATTAAGAAAAGGTGGAAATGTACAACAATCACTTTGTCACTTTGTGATTGGTATATTTACGATTTATTTATAAATTTTAAATATTACAAAAATACATCATTTCTCGAGAAATAAGTGAAAAACACAAATCGACACTTAACATCTTTTATAGAAGTAATTATAGTTAGTTTTGATAAATATATGAAAAGCATCAAACCACATTAATAACAACATCAAGAATTACAGAAACATTCAACATCCAATTATTATTGGCTCGTGCCGAAGTACCTTATCGTTTTGAATTCGCTTTCGGTTTGAATTCGGCTTGGTTATATCCATCTGTGTTAAATTGTCATTACTTGTGATAGCTCTGGCGATGTTGGACTTTAAAGTCGTTTAAGATTGCAACGAAGAAGTTATTGTTGGACACTCTGTCTAAGTTTGTTATTGATGATGATGCCCATCTTTATTTATCAGTTTTTAGCACTTGTTAGATCGCTGTGATCGGATAGATCAATGCTTTGCACTGTGGGTTGTTTTAAACTTTCATTCGCCGTTCAAGTTTATTGAGTACTCGGAAGTGTTTATTTTGATTACGTGTGCGAGGTGTTTGCAGCCCCATTGTTGCATGCGCCCGCGCGTGAATTTCGTGGGTTGGGTCGCAAAAAGCTTTCGTCCAAGCTGCCTTCTTGAAGGGATGTTGTAATCCGAGAATGCAAGAGATGCAAGGCTATTAAAGGGCGCTGATCGTTATTGATATGTACAGTAAACGAGCTGAACGAGGCTGTAACTTCGCGGCGACGATGGGCACGTACACTCGCGGCACGCTGGAACGGCGGCGGGAGATGGCTTACTCTCGCTCTCGATGTTTGCCTCGGCGGGCAACGCGGTCCCCGACGCAAATCGGCTTCTGAGCTTCAGAGTTGCGCCGGCGGCGGCGGCGGCGGATGTATGTTGCCCGACGTTAGCTGCGATAGGCGGCGGGGGCTCTTTAAAGGCGGCTGCGCCAGCTGCCGCCGTCAGTTGCTGGCACTGACTGCGACATCTTTGGATATATTTCGGATGGTGTTTCCACTACGTTTTCTTCATCACAGGGCTCTAAAAAAAAACAGTGTACAGTGGTGTGTAGTTAATATTTTAAACAAATATTCTTTCTACGCAGATTTTAAACTAGATTTGTGTCTTGACCAAAATTAGTTAACTTTTTTGACTTTTTGTTGTCCACGAATTTTCTATATTGTAAAAACACGTTAGATTAACAAATTCTAAGTGCTTAGACTATTTGTCAGAATTAGCAGAATTTTATTTTCGTAACTGAGCTGTAGAGGTGGACGCTAGCAAGTAACAGACTTACGCTTTGCGCTTTTCTTGAACACTACGCGTCGCTCAGTGATGCCATGCCGCGCTTGACAATGCTGCACGAGCGAATTAGTATGAGTGAAAACGCCTCATTTTATGTCTCGCTCGTTAACTAAAGGTGTCGACCGATGATTACGCCGCTAATGTAGCACAGCTGAAGACGATATTTAAGTTGCAGCTAAGAAAAACCCAAGTAATATTTGAATTTGAAGAAGTTACACAATATTATTGTACTTAGCTACCGTAATTGTATAGTATTTTCAAAGCATACACTAGGTGTTCCTCTAGGAATAAAAGATATAGTTTCTCTATATTGCAATTAAGAGACTCTAGTAGCACTGTTAGATGTGTCTTAAATGAGAGTCAAATTTAAGCATTTTTTAACAAATTTTACATACACGCGCCAGGGATAATCTATTATGAAAGAATAAAAATGTTTCCTCACATCCTCTCTTCTTAAATTATTTAAACATTTATATTTCATTGGAAGTGTCTCGGTAGCACACATGGCAGCGCGCTGGCTTACGAGTCAGTGCGTTGCGGGTTTGATCACCGCTAACAAACTCGTTCTTGGCAGCGTTGTAGTTAAACCAAGATGTGAGACTGCATCCAGGTCGAGCAGGTCGAGTACGGTGTCGGTCTATGACTGATGTGGTTGCAGTAGTCTCATAATTCACACACTGCGACACCCTATTCGGAAGTATAAAATATTTGATTAATGATTAATATTGATGATGATATCCCATTGGGCGGACACGGTCTCGCGAATAAGATCTCAGTAGCGTTAAAAATGATGACTCAAATCTGGTTAAATCGATTACGCGTGAGTGGAACGGTGTAAATCCTATGCACTGTGTTTTGTGTTAGAACAGACGCGTATTAGACTAGTCGCCAAATTTTGACCACCGCGAGTAGCCGTAGCCCAGGCAAAGCAGGTACCAAGCGTGATACTCAGTTTGTTATTGTTTATATTCGGCGCAACTATTGCACATATGTTTCTATTACGCTTATCAGTTGCACTTTGCCTGTCGTAAGATGCACAGGCATCGTTTTATGTCTAAGAAAATGTTCGCGAAGTAAATGAATTATATAGGAGTAATTTCTGAGCATGTATTATACAATAGTTTATTTCAATGTATGTTAAAGGTTTTGCATCGCGTATGAATAATCATCATCTGGTGCAATTTAGAATTAAACAACGTAGTCTACAACTAAGAATCAGTCAACATATTAATGAGGTTTGGTCGTCATTATTTAAATTGTTGTAGGTGCTTTTAATGTCACCGCAAAAAAGTCTTCTGTCAATTAATGCCTAACAATGTTTCAGATATTGCCCGCATTAATGCAAGTCTTTGACGTTCTTCGCTTAGGTCTCCGGGTCCAGTGTGTTCTACTACAGATGTAATATTCGTCGCGCAGGAAGAAGTAGTTCTTACCAGAACTATTACATCGTTTGAATAAGAAATAACTTTGCAATACGTGTTTATTTATTATGGCTTTTTCAATCCTGCGGATTATTGCCTCCCAATTATTACTGGGTTTTTGAACTCTTTACTAGGGGGATACTCGACCGGGAATTGAACCCGGGTCGACTGGGTGAGAAGCAAGCGCCATACCTAACACTCCATTCTTACTCCTTGTAATGCGTATTTATATTTACTTTCGTGTCTTGTTTCTCACAGCAGTAATAAATTAATTAATTACTTTTCTTTTAAATTAATTATGTTATGAGTACTCTTTCTTCTAGAGCACCTATGACATGTGATTACATTTTTTTCGGAGTATTGTTGAGTGTTTACCAAGTGTTCAATATTAATTATGTTGATAAGATTTTACTTTAACACTTACTAATATTTACTTGTTATAATATAATATAGTATTATAATAGAATAATATAGTACTTCTTCAGATACTAAAGAAGACAACAGGCCGACAACGTTATAACAAGTAAATATTAATAAGTGTTAACGTGAAATCTTATCAACTATTAAAAAAATTTTACATTGTGGCTCGGGTATAATGCTAAATATATTCGTTAAACTCTTGCCCATTGGCTCTACTGTAGTGTAGTGGGTATGCCGCGTGCTTGTCACCCAGGCGACTCGGGTTCGATCCCCGGTCGAAGCGTTGAATTCCCGTCGTTTTTCGGCAAATTCAAAATAATTCAAAAGATACGTATATAAAATAAAATTATATACGTAAAATTAACCTAGAATAAATATTCCAGTATAAGTACAAGTCTAATATGTAAAAATCAAAGAATATAAAAGTAAAATAAAGATGGTAAAGGAGATACACAGAGCCCCCCTGGGAAAAAGGGGGCAGGAATTTTGAATTTTTTATGGACGTGCCGTTTAAGACAGCTTAAAAGGATTTCTTCTGTGCTGACCAATGCGGCGTAGCCGCATTGCTACCGGCCCAGCCCCGCCGCGCGGTTTTCCTCCAGGATTATTACTTATAAACAATCGGAAAAACTAGCATATAAGAGAATAATACTTACTGCCATCTATTGGTCTGAAAAGGTACTATCCTGAAAATTTTTCATAAAGATACTTTTCACAAATAAAATAAAAGATGATATAATAACAAACAAGTGTTAGAATTAATTGTTATTTATTTTCAAAGTAAAGTAAAGGTGCTACAAAGAACCAAATCAAATCATCGTTGCATAATGTTAATTCAAATTAATATGCCACTAAACTAGCATAAAAGAGAAGAATACTTACCGTCGTCTATTGGTCTGAAAGAGTATTATCCTGAAAATTATTCGTAAAGATACTTTTCACAAATAAAATAAAAGATGATATAATAACAAACAAGTGTTAGAATTAATTGTTATTTATTTTCAACGTAAAGTAAAGGTGTTACAAAGAACCAAATCAAATCATCGTTGTATATTGTTTATCCAAATTAATATGTCACTAAATATAACAATTAAACTTGAACAAATTACATTATTACAAACACATTCGTATAATTAAAACAAAAATAATGAGAATGTTTTTAAGTCGATTTTTGAGATATATTTAAACAATTGGAAAATGAAACTGCAAAACTATTAATAGACATTAAAAAAAATAATTCTGACGCAATTAGTTTACGCACAAACTAATATTCTCTACAGTGTGTACAGTAAGTCTCTACAGTAAGAACTTAACAACTTTACCTATTGCATTCTTTGATCTATATTCAATAAGATTTTGTAGATACTGAAGGCGGTTATGTCATGTAGTAAATGCATCTAGGTTCTAAAAACTTAAGGAAAGTACCTAGTACATTCTCTGAGTAGTTTACTCATAATACTCATCCTCATTAATACAATATATTTGGGGAATATTAATCTCGCAAATCTGTTATTAGTAGAGTTTGATGACGCAAATCTAAATTATTCATTGCTGCACAAGCAAAAGAGCTCAAACTTAAAAACCCTCGTCAACTGGCGTACCACTACTTTACTTTTTATAATTCACAGTACAGACATGTGAATTGGAAGTGCAAAGAAAGAGAAATGCGCACTTCTTTTTGCATTACTTATTGAGCAATTTACAGTAAATGAATCATTAAACAACTCTGATCATTGCATAACCACTATCTAAACAATTAAGTAACTCGATGTTAATTGGTGGATTAAATTTTACACAAACTCGCAAATTGATGCTTTGATAATTACAGGGAATCAAATTATGGTTTACTGATTTGTCTCTTAATTTACGGCGAGTGTGATTTCATGAAGAATGCGATAGGTGAAATGATTTCGATACGTTTTGGTCTCTTCACTTAGGTAGGGTGCGGTACGCCCTTAGTTGATGTCACCACTATTGCATAATTCAAATTAGTTTTTCAATTTAAAGAAAAACAACAAAAACAACAATTACCAGTTATTACAATTATTAGTTACAAAAAGAAGGAAAATAACATGTACAACAGATTATACTATGATAATAATGCTCAAGTGAATGACAAATCGCATTATCTTTGACACAGCAAATTTATTATACGCACCGCTCAAATTAATTGTAATCAAAACTAGATAAAGAGTGATCTAGATTTTGGGTCATAGTATCTAATTTTCGATTACATGCACAGTCGTCTGATTATAGCAATGATAGCAAGACATATATTCGTGAACACGAGTTCAAATCTTGCTGGGGGTATATTCAATATAATCTATACTCCCACAGAATTTAAAAAAAAAAAACTTTATCTTAATTTGAGCTGAAACAGTACAATAAACTTCAATTTTACATAATTCGCCGGCCACATCCTTTCTGCTCCTTTCTTGTCCAACGATGTAGAGAAATAGTATTGAGGCGTCGAATCTGTTTTCATCAGCAATTTTCATTTCAGGCGTAGCATAACTATTTATACCCAGGTGAGCCATTGGAGATCCATGTAACATTCTAGAAAAAAAGTATACAATTAACAACGTCTTAGAATGCAATAAATAAAGATGACAAAAAGCATTAAAGTAGTTCATGTAAATGCACTTTTACACAAACGAAATCATTAGCACACGCGTTCTGCCGCGAATTGTTGCGATGCGCAACTCGTTGCATAATGTTGTGAGCTCACTGCTTGATTGCCTAGGTGCTGCATCCTCTACACACAAGCAATGTCATGCGATGTAATAAAAATATAAGTCACTGAACTTGCTACTTTGTTGAAATCTATAAGCTTGGCACATGAGGTGAATAGGAGCTGCCTGCATGTCCGTTCTGTGTGAGGTTAGTTGCAGTCCATGGCCTGTTCCAATGGTTCCTCGTTCGTCTACAATTTGCAGTCACCAAAAGAGAAAAAAGCATGAATTTTTTAGTAATGGCAAAAGAAATACTGAATGACGTTGTGCG
Source organism: Diploeciton nevermanni (assembly GCA_027575565.1). NCBI lineage: Eukaryota > Metazoa > Arthropoda > Insecta > Coleoptera > Staphylinidae > Diploeciton > Diploeciton nevermanni. The sequence goes on from JAODIE010000005.1 coordinate 3,249,390, forward strand.
TTCAGGAAATCAAAAGTAAAAGCGTGTGTAGATGTGAGTCCGACTGACCTCGCGATGGTCGCAAACAAAATGAACGTCGCGTGAGCCGGGAGACAAGTTAAGTCTATATCAAAATTAAGGTTGCATGAGCAAATCAATCGTAGCGATCAGAACAGAAAAAAAAATCACCTATTGATAAGTCGCGCAGGTAGAAAATCGAATGAAGTGAACGGCTCAATTTTTCATGCATAAAAGAATTAAGTCTGATGGTACTACTACTAATAACGTTATTGATAAGAGTTTGATAGATGTAACATCAACGATTTTCCTGGCGCGTGTGAGGAATTATTTTGTTTTGGCTTTAATTTTGGGGTACTTCTAATTAGTTAAACCAACTCGTTTCTTAACAATAATTTAGCGTAACTTCCTGGCTACAAAATGCATCTATAAAATTAAATTTATCACTATTTTTTCTAGAGTTATAATATTTTTTTTCGCGCGTGTTTTGCAAAAATTGAAAAAATACCTAGTTTTGGCCTTAATTTTATAACACTTCTAATTAGTTAAACAAACTCGCTTCATAACAATAAGTTAGCATAACTCTCTAGCTACAAAATTATACAAAACTACAATTAACAACCCAGAGTAATGTAGCGTGACATGACATTTGGTTTTGTTTCAGCATCAGGGTTTTAGTCTGTAACATCTCGTAATCGATCATTGTGGGCAGATGAAAAAACATGCAAGAATAACAACTATTAGTGCTTGAAGTTAATGTAAAATTTGTTACTCAACTAATTAAGATTCAAAATATTCAACAATTGTTCTTAAAGTCTTAAAATTGTTCATATTTCCTTCTTTATGTCAATACCACTGACCTTTATTATCCCAGTCTGATTAATTCCAAGTTGCGGATTAAGTTAATCTTACTCGAAAATCACAAACACGCGGCGGAACATAACATTTTCCCAATGCTTTGAAGTTTTCACAGAATTCACAGTGTAAAAAAGCACAAAAATACGCGTGTACAACTCTCGACAGGTGAAGTGCAACTGATCAACCAAGTGAAAAATTATCGCAATAGTTGGGTCAAATGTAAACAATAACCTGAGATACCTAGCTAGCATACGCCTGCCAAGATTTGTTGACTTCGTCCTAATCGCGCACGATCCACGCTTTCAATGGAAGTTGGAGGTAGGTCTTTCAGAGTAGCTTGCGCTCTCATTTCCAATTGAATATTGAATGAATCTAGAATTTAATAAAAGAAATTATTCCGCATCTATTTCTGCTTAAAATTACAATTTAGTTATTTAGGCCTGCCCGCAATCTAAAATTTGTAATTAAATAAAGTGCAATTGGAATGATGATTGTTAATACGAAACCATTAATCCCGCAATTTATTTTCGTCCTTAGGTAGTGATTTCGACATTGAACAATCTGAGAGGCGCGACATGTTTTCATGTTTTTATTTACCACACCATTCACTTTTAATGACATTCAATGCTGTGTTTGAAAACAGTCAGTAAGTAATCTTCTCGTCGTCTATCCGCGTTCATTTATACCTATCCCAGACAAACTACGTAACTCACTCACAAGTGCATACGCAACATTTTTCCACAGTGTTTAATTCATACAAAACACTGTGGAAAAATTAGAAGCTCGTGGATTTCCGAAGACATATTCAACATTTAAAGGCAAACCAAAAAATGGATATGATCGAAGAAATTATTGGATTCAAGATGCAACTGAGGAGTTTTTTGATGAAATTGTTAAAGACATGACGGAGGAATTTCCATTGAAAGAACCTATGTCGAAGTTCAAAAGTAAGCAACATTTACGAACCCATTCGCAGGTTAAGTAAAAATGAATTTAAATAAACTTTAATACTATCTAGGAGGTTACACAGATGAAATAAGTACATCAGAAGTACGCGAATTCCAATATGCAGTATTACGTGAGAAGATCAGCTTTGTCTGTTTGACCGTGGACAATGGTGAAGTAAAACTTGCTGGTTTTAATGTGCTTATGATCACACTGAAATATGAACGCGATGACTTTGACTCAAAGGAATGGTTTCTTTCTATCATGGTAGGAGTCTTTAAGCATTTGGAAGAAAACAGGAATGTTTATGAAGAGTTCGGAATTGAAAAATGCTTGCGTGCGATAGGATTGTTTGTTAAGCCTAGGTTTAGAGGCGAAGGATTAGCTGAACAAATATTACGAGCAAGGTTTGTACAGAATAGATGAAGACAAATGCGATTAAATTAAACTATATTACAGGATGCCGTTGTGTAAGAGTATTGGTATTAAAGTAACGAGCACATTTTTTACTTCTGTGTTGTCGCAAAAAGCAGCATACAAAGCAGGCTATCGAGACTTTTGCGTAATGGATTACTTAAATTTATTCAAGGAAAAGCCCGTGCTTTTATTTCTGGAATTGAGCATCATTCGAAAAGCATTAAAGTGTTGATCAAACATGTAGATTATGAAATATAACAAAAAAATAAAAATTTTAAGCATTTGGCGCCATCTTACAGTCGGAGATTTCAACAACAGAAAGCTCCAAAGTTGTGTTCCAAATAGACAAAACTTGCACAGGAGCCATCCCCATATAAAGTTGGCCGTAAAGATGAATTGTTTTGATGAATTATTGTTTGATTAAAAATAAAAACCTTTGTGTTTAGGTATGTATCATTGGAAATGTAAAATCGCTAGAAAATACGATCATAACTCATGAAACTTCAGCAAATTTGGCGATAAAACGATATTGGATGTACTCGAATGTACTTTGCTCTCCCTTGAGCAATATGACAGTCCATAAAATAACTGTATGGCCGTCCACTCGGGCCGTGCGCGTAATAGAATTGCGATCGCCACCTTCGATAACAAATTGCCATGGGGATTTCTTTTCCGTTCGGGCGCAAAACTTTGTTAGTGTCGCGCGATCATCGTTGATATCGCCAATTTCATTACTTGACACTCGACATAAAACGTCGGACACGTCATAGGATTTAAAAGCTTTCCTGAAACGAAATAAAAAAAGCAAAGTCCATTTTATAATAGAATTGTTTCCTAGCTGGTGTCACGCGAGTACACACTTAGAGTTGATTGCAAGTGTCACCGTTGTCAATTTTAGATACTTTAAATTCTTTAATTGATATATTTTCTAGAATAATATTAAAAGTACAAAATTTCACATAAAATATCACTGCCCGGAAAAAAATCTAGTAAAGTTAGAAGAAGTGAAAAAGTAAAATGCAGAGACTTTCTTGTCTTGAATAGAACAAATACTTGATTCAAAATTTTATGCCCACATTAAACTCGCACCCAGCTCAAAATTGAAAGACGGGCGGAACGTGAAATAATACCAGCGCGCGAATTTTACGACGATAAATTTTCCCAAGCCGCGCGAGAATGGAGCCCATCAGCGTGGCGGCGGCTTTGGCGAACTTGCGGTGGAAATCAACTTCGACTTGCCGGAGCGTAATTTATTGGTGACCGCGCGACGACAGACGCTGCCATAATCACGAATGGCAAAAAAGATAACACACAATCCGATTTTCTTCGCCCTCATGCGGTGCTGGCGGCTGCAGCCCGCCTCAGCGTTTCAGTTTCAGTATGCTACCACGGGTGCTACGACCAAGATGAGAGAAAATGTATTCTGGCCAGCTTTGTTCCCTCATGGCAGACGGCCAAAAATTAAGAAAAACCAACAAGTTATTGAGAAAACTTAGAAATTCCGATAAAAATTGATACAATAGTAACTAGAACCATGAACATTTTTAAAAACATTTATGATTATTGTGAAAAAAAAGAGATTTGCATTGGGTTTGATATAAAATTTATGATTGAAACTTATTTATCACCTTATTGCCTTCCCCTATATAGCTGTAACTCATACTTGAAAGACAATATTCTCGTTATCTGCTTTTATTGCAGCGATTTAAAAAAATATTTGAAAATCTCATTTGCAGATTCACATTCACACAAAATGATGATAACTTTAAGAGCTTTTGGGGTCGGCAGCGAATTAAACTAAGATCCGAGTCATCCTTCCGAGTATTTTTGCTCCAATCAGAAAATGTGATCAGATTTATACTCTTCCAACTTTTTCTCTATGACGCACAAACGCAGCTGACGGTTTCCATACCCAAAAAACAGCTTACAGACTGAAATCCCCGACGGTCTGATAGATACTCAAGAAGAGTTTTAATCGCACGTGATTGTGGTGCAAAACTATTCGACTTTGCGCAAAAATTCCAATTGATGCGAGGTGAAAATGTTGGAAAAAGAAGATGTGATGTAACGCTGAAGAGCTTGCCACAAGTTTAGCCAGTCATCTGTTATCCCCGGCATAATAAATGAACACATTTGGGAAGTTTGAGGGCAATTCAAGTGGACCCAAATGCGATGTGCGTGGAATAAATGATGTAATCAGGTGCAAATAGGAAATGACAATCTTTTAAGTACCTAGTAATTGTAGGAATATGATTTAAGACTAACTATATGTCATTTGAATAAATTTTGAAGTTTTGAATACACATTTCTATGATTTCTCAAGAATATTGTAATGTATTTGCATTATAAAGTTGAAATAATTGTCTGAAATGACTTAGAAAAATGTGTTCCTTTTCTTTCTGATTTGCCGCACAATATACCCTCATTTTTTACGACTTTATCGCACACTTTTCCGACTTTTTGCACCGTTTCAGCGAAGTGAGTGAATTAACTGAAAGTCTTAAGGACAAAACGCCATTCGGCGTTAAAAAAATACCCGCTGTTTGGTTTAATAGCCTCGACTAAGTAGGTATCATAAGCGATAACATTAAAAGAAAATGAAATATTTAATCGGCCGTGGATTGCGAGCAGCACCGGAATTACGGATGCGCGGCGTGTTAAACTATTCGATGTTTCACAGATAAAGAAACAATTTTATCAGCGGAACGAAGCAGTTGAACTGTGCTAACCGCCCGCAATCTTGTTTCAAGACCATTAACTTAATTACCAAAAACCCTTTACCACTCGCGCAGCGAGGGCGAGAACAATGCCGAGATACCAGGCGTGTGGTGCGTTGCGATTTGATTTATGTGCCGCAATGAGCGAATATTAATTCCGTTCCGTTCGCAATCGACCAAAAGAGTTGTAACTCTTTTATGTGCGGAGATAATAAACTTGAACAAATCTCACGCTACATGATATTGACGCAAAATGCTCCTTGAAATAAAATCAAATAAAACATATACTTAGTTTGACGTGGATATGATTTTCAATGCTAATCAAGTGCGGAAAATGAATTCTAAGTTAAAGTGTAGTTGATGACATGGATAAATAACTCCAACTCAAGTTTTTGCTGTTCGCGCATCGAGTAATCCCGATAATCGCGAGCTATTAGCACCGCACAGGCAAATAGAAGAAACGCGAGAAGATAAATTTAAATTAGCATGACGTCCTATTGGGTAACCATTAATCAGAGCTCCGGGTGCCGACGGTGGCGGCGACATGATCCGCTTTGCAACCACAATGCGGCCGCGGCAAGGATTATTCAAAGAGCGCAAAGCGGACTAGGTCTAGAATATGATCGGGGGTTACCACGACACGACCCCAACAGGACCAAAGCAGCAAACATGCGGAATTAGGATGATATATAGGTAGCTCACAGCAAAATATCTTGAAATCAAATTTAATAACAATGATTTTCGATACGTTTACTAAAGATTTACATTTTGTTTGTTATTACAAAGTTTCAAAAAACATTAAGACGTTCCGCTAAGATTTAAATAAAATCAAAAGTTGAAAGCTACAATTGAAAATTTAGAAGCGTTTATGGATGGGGCAGTGGATATGTGATGAGAATCCTTCTCAATATTCCAAGTATCAACATATTAGTCAGAGATCGTAATCGTATCCAGATGCGGCGATAGCACAGGTGCAATTATATTGCAAACAGGGATTAATTTAGTGTGAGTGTGGATTGTTAATCAAAACAGGAATAATCGGAATAATATTTAGACCGTGTGATTGGATCATTTCGATCACCCTACTTTAAATTAAGAGATGCTCCTTTTGTTTGTTTGTTTGTTTTTTCAAAGTCCGTTTGTTATTTTACGATAATGCAGACCGTTTGATCCCCAATTTTCATTGATTTTACGCGTTTAACTTTGATGTGACCACCGGAAAACTCGAATGCAAATTGTAAATCAAACCGCTGTCCAACAAACAGCAGACGTTGCCTTAAGGAAGAAGGTCCACGTTTTGTGGCGTCTTTTATGTTTTACGAGCGACCATTAGGTCGATGCTACGATTGCCTTTCCTACACATTCAGCCTTATGAATATAACATGCCGATTTTGGCACCCTCAAAGTGTTACATATCAATAATAATTTTTACTCGTCATTCCCAAGTGTGGAATCGTCTATATCTTAGAAAGAACGATATTTTTTCTCCTTTTGCCAAAAGGTTAAAAATAAGAAATATCTTGAAATGTGCCGCGCTTCTGAATTTTCTTAGAATTCTCTTACCTAAATTTCTCAATGTTAAAAGATGAAAGTTAAGCATTTCCAAGCCTTGTTCCCAAAATATGATTAGGGTAGAAATACGATCAACGAGCTACAATTCCTGTTGCCGATAATGATGATCATAAAAGAATGATACGTTGCTGGGATATAAAAGAATACAAAAATGAGCAATGACTAAACAATTTCTGCGTCCCACTCGTACCCCTATGCTGTAATATTGGGGAACAACAAGCACTGTATGTCGTGTTGTGGTCGGAAACAAGTGGACGCATTGCAGTATAAATAATCTGTGACAAATGTTGAATTCCCCAGCGACAGATTTGCGCAGGCATTTTTTAAGCGCCTCTGCGCGTCGTAATCCGCGTCCCGGTCTTCGCCTTGTCGCCCGAGCTCAGCGCACGGGAGCGGAAAATTAAGTTTGCGCGGTGGCGGCAAAAAAGACGGCGGACAAGTGTTTTGTCACACACATCGGCGCGTCAAAAACGGATTAACAGTGTGAAAATCGCGTCGGAAGCATATTAAATTTTAATCAGCATCAACACTTCAACCCTAAACAACTTTTAAAATGCTTTTAAATGAATAAAACAATAACACTAAAATTCTTTGTTTTTAAACATATAAAAGTGTTGGCAATAACAAAAAAGTTGCTTTGCTACGTTTTTTCTGGCGTTTTCCACGCAAGATCAATTGTTCGATATTGTGAATCGAGCACAAGAATCAAAAGAGGGCGCCGCATAAAATATGATTTCCATCCATACGGATACAGTCCATATAATAATTTTGCGAATCGAATAAAAATAACGATAAATCACGTGGCACGGCGCGCAGCATTAGCATAAAGCGGCAGCGTATGCAAATGCGCGCGTTCTTCGCCTCTGCCGACGCCGCCGCCATCTTCTCGCCGCGCCATAACGCATAACACTAGGAATAACGTCCTCTTCATCGTCGTCGTTTGCGATATTCATAGTTTTCTTGTGCTGGTGAGCATACTGGAGAAGCATTTTCATGAATTTTTGTGAGAAGTGTGTAGCACACTGAGTGGAAATTGAATTCCAATCAAAAAAATACGATAGAAATAAATCAACAACATTAAATAGATTTTCAATTACAATTTCTAATTGGTAACTTAGTGTAAACATTTAAAAAATGCAATATTAAAATTTTGGTAAACAGTGATTATTATTAGAAACACCCAATATACTCTACTATCCTGGATAGTTTTTCATAATTTACAAAACTTCTGTTTGCCTCAGTCGCTGCGCTGTGACAGCCATGACTCTTAAACCCTTGAATTTCCATTTCACCTTCCGTTCGCTCATGTTCTGCGCATTCCAAGCGTAATTATCCAAAAATTTCTATTCCTAAAGATAATTTATAGCCATTACCTAAAACTTTAAAGTCCTACGCAGGACCATGAAAAACATGACTAACTCGTGAAAATCGCTTGTTTTCATCAGTTTTCGTCCGTGTTTTATTAATCATTGATTTTTGTTTTTGATAATCCGCAAAAAACATCAACTTTTAATCGGCAGAGAATAGATAACTGGAATAATTTAATATGATTCAACTTCCTGTTAATGCTGGCATGTCAAAATTTAAGACTAAGGAAATGTAAAATTTGAGTGAATATGAAAAGATGCTTGGGCATAAAAGATGAGAGGAAAGAATGACTGTAAAGAACAGGAAGAATTAAAATGTTAAATAGCTCTCTAAAAATATTCTTGCTGGCTAACTCGCATTGTGAGGGTTTTCATTTGTGACTTATCCGGTTTCCTGTCATTTTTGGGATTTCTTAACTCTTAACGATGGGGACGCTAAAATACGTTCAGAAAAATATGAAACTCCAAAAACAACATAAAAATAAAAAAATCAACTTAGAATAAATCAACAATTTAACATAAAAGCTTCGATTAATCACATAGACAGGAATGAATTGATTGATTGATAGTTTAAAATACATTCTAAAGATCTATCAAATATAAAGTGCAAAGAATCAATTGTACAACAGTTAAAAGAAGACTAAAAGTCGATTAATTTTCCAAAAACATCACTCCGCTTTACGATTACTTATAGCCTCTCGATAGTGTCAACTTAGTTCTCGAATGTGGTAGCATTCAAGGTTGATTGAACTTCTACAGCAAAATTGATGGAAAAACAGCGAGAAACCGAAGAGACAAAGAATCAGAATGTAACTACAATCCAACTTGTATACCATTCACATAAGAAAAATAAGAAAATGTTGCCTAAAGTCCTCTAGAGACCTGTTGGCAATTATAAGCACATGTGACCTGAACGACCTGGATGTGATCAATCACTAGATGTCACAAAAAAAGAATCAAACTAGATTAAACTAAAATAAGTCTAGGATTAACAACAAATCAAGTTTGAAAATTCAAAGAATTATGAAAAAAGATTTTGTTCAATAAAGAAGAATGTTTGGAAGGTTATATGACTGGTTGCTCTGTTGCTGGTATGCAACGTATGAATAGTAATTTTCAATATCTCTAATGACTTTTCGAAGTACAAGCCACTCCCGTGTGGAGTACTGTGGCCATCTGTTCCATCCGATAGCATACACTGCAGGACATTCTGTGGCGACATATGGCACGCTCTTTGAAGAAGACGCGTATCCATTTACGTTGCGCCCTTGGGCCACCTCCAATGGTGGTGGCATCATCCTGCATCATTCTCGGAGCAAACAATCAAGTGACTATGAGTGCAAACGAGTGCAACGCGTATTGAATATGATATAAACTAAATTGCAGAAAGGGATTATCATACAAAGTCATCAAAGTTTTCTCAAACTACTCCCGAAAATACTCAGATTTAGAAAACTACAATTAAGAATATTTATGTATATTAATTTAAAAATATCTTATTTTTTGATGTCTTAAAAGGTCCATTGTATCAAGAAAATATTTCAGCTATGTAAATTTCTTTATAAGACCCTGTATAATTTACTACCACTTGCTAAATATAATACGCTCTGTGCTAATGAAGAGACCTAAAGCTGTGAGTATGCCAAGTTTATCACGACCACCCTAGTACTGGTCGGGTTGTTCAAATATGGTAGGGTAGCTTTGAAGCATGCGTTCAGGTTATTGCTAGTGGAGGGTACATCCAGTAAAGTCCACTAGGAATAAAAATTACCTACAGTCATTTCAGTCGGGGCACAAGTGAACATATGTGCAGGTTATACGATTCGTATTCGAAACTATTCATCGGGATTACGCTTGGTGGTGCAGTGATGAGGATGAGGGCTTTAGAGTCGGAATCGTCACGTTTAGTGACGCACAAACCTGGCAAGCCAAAAAACAACCACCTCGACATATTGCGAATGCTTTTTGAGCAATTGCGACCTAACTTTGCAACACATGGCACTGATACGGAATTAATTTACCGAAAGAAAATAAAAAGACTGACTTACTTTGAATGCACAACGCTGATGCTAGTAAAGAAGGTCCTACCTAGAACAGAAAGCAAAAATAATCAGTCAGAATATTCCTAGAATAATAAATATTATTATTACTTATAATTGCAATAATTACATTATATATAAAAATTGAATTAAAACAAGCAAAGAGTATACTCGCATATATATCTAATACCTTAGTTTTCTGGTAAATTAAAGAACACTATTGGCATGGTATCGAGATTAATCAATAATTACTAAACGCAAAATATGTTCCAGGACATGAAATGGGTCCTAAGGGTTGTACCAGCCCATTGTGTACAACATATGGACGAGTGGTATAATGTGCACGCTCAGGAGACCTGTCGAAAGCTATTTATACAGCTATACATTTCACATTTACCCTCATATTGCAACCCCGCATTTAACTCAAATTCAAACTTCTTGTTTATTCTGAAGAGCACAAGAAACGGGCATCCAATAAAGGACTCTTGTAACAAGAGCTATAATTGTAATAATTTCAACCTAACCTAAAATCCATAAAATATTTCAAGTTCTTAATAGATATTTAAACAAAACGAAATTATATTCAAGTAAACACTTAACAATACGTCGAATCAAACCCACGACTCCCTTCTGACTTTGTCCCTTTTATAGACAGGGAGCATAATGTGTACATGCGGGGTTCAACACAGAGCACCACAATTAAACAGCTTTCTACCATATGTGCATCAAACTAGACCAGACGGAACCAGTCTAGTCTAGACCGCAAAAGAATCACCTGCATTGTTAAACAACTTTGACCCCCTAACATAGCATCTAAAATTTCAACTCTGATAAACTAAAAATTTGTTAAAATTGTGATTAATGAGTCGACATTCTGTGCACTCAAAAAGTGTACACTTGATTAAATCCGAAACAAAAAATCATGAACGCATTGATTAAAAACAAATTATCACTTGTAAATAAAATGATTAATGATTGCATGTTCAACATAAGTTCAGCTTTTAAAAACCCTTGATGAATATCAAAAAATACCTCATTTATCATGTGACTTCTTTTCCATCATGCTCTCCACATTTTTCCATAATTAATCGGAAATATAACATCACCAGCGCGCTGTTATATGCTCGTCGAGCATATCGCAGCATAGCAAGACGAGGAGAAAAGGAGTTCTTTTCGCTTTTGCTGCTTTCGCAGAACTCACAGGAGGGGAGACTACCGCAAATATGGTTTTCCAGCCGGGAAAAGCGCGGAGGTACATCGCAACATTGAAAAGCGTATTGGCCAACCGTATTTCCCACCAGGCTCCGCCCAGTGCGCGGCGGCTGATTGGTCGGCAAAAGGCAAGCACCCCTTAACTGAAAACCACCGGAGGTGTGGACGGGACGCCCGCAAATCTCGACAATATTTAGACCGTCCCTGATGCTGCGTTTCACGCATTATGCTCTCGACCGTCGACGAGTGCATTTAAGAAGAACCTGGCAAGGAAAATTCAAGAGCGGAAACGTTGAGATAGTCGCAAAAAGAACGTGATTTAAATCTGTGAAAACTAGTGTAAAAAGGCAGTGAAGATGACTATGGACATTAACAACCTGAGCAGAAAATCGGAAATTAAAACAGACGTGTTTGAAATGCAAGCCACACAATTGCAACTCCCAGTTAAAACAAAGAGGTCCTTCGATGTGGCGTTCCTTATGCTCCCGGATGAGAAACTAACGCAACGCCACATTCCATCTGACTCTAAAGAACTAAAAGACTACAAAGACATCAACAACTTGAAAGTTTCTAAGTTGTCACCACAATTTCCGAATTACGAAGTCACCAATGAACACCCACCATCACCACCTGGATCACTACCAGGTCAGTCTGATGATGAAGATGAGGAGATCGAAGTAGACGCTCCCAAAATTGACTTGATAAAACTGCAAACTCAAAAATTTTATACTACACAAAAGCAACAGATTTTTGGTGACCCACAACTAGGTATTGGAAAATCTAATAAGTTGACAAATGATGATGACAGAAGACAAAAATCAGCTTTCACCAAAGTCAACATCAAAGAAAGACTGTCTCCTAATTTATCTATTAGCCCAGATCCTAGCTATCAAAATTCTCTAAGTCCATCGCCTCCAATTGCTCCACGAAGTTACTTCCAAACTGGTCTAATGTCACCTGGAGCTGTGATGTTCAAGAATCAAGCATACCAAGGACAATTTGTACAAATACCTGATGGATTCCAAACTGAAAACCCATTTATTCTCAAAGCTCCTAACCCAGAATTGCTCCACAACAATTTTGGAAAACTAAGAACAGGTCTTAGTTACCCAGGAGGCCTAAATGGATATCCTGGGTATCCATTCCAAACACAAGAAATGATCAAAATGGCACAAACACAAAGTCAACTTCAAGTGCAGAATCAACTTCAACACCAGCTCCAAGTTCAACAACAACATCACTCTAATCATCAAGCACCTCTGCCTAATCCGCACTCCAGTTCTCATCCTCACCATCAATCTGCTCAACCACCAATCAATCAACATCACCAATCTCACTCTAACCCTGCTGCAGCTCTACTATCATCCCTACTGCCTCCTTCTCTGGCTGCACTTTCACTTCCAGCACAAAATGTGTGCGCCAAGTGCAACATCTCTTTCAGAATGACTTCGGACTTGGTGTATCACATGCGATCACACCACAAAAATGAGCAGACCGACTACGGAAAGCGAAAGAGAGAGGATAAGTTAAAATGTCCTGTATGTGCGGAAAGTTTTAGAGAGCGACATCATTTAACTAGGCATATGACTGCACATCAAGACAAAGCAAATGATTTGGAGATGCCAGGAAGTAAGACAAAAAAGTTTACCGCGTTTGGCAAATAATTAAATATATTGTGTTAAAGGATCTATTGTTTTTCTGTAATAAGTGTTGATATTTATTAAGATGTTAAGCTGTATAAAATGGTTTGTAAATAATTTAAGAATTAATTTAGTTTAGGATCATGTGCAATATTAATATTATTAAATTATATGCGTATTAATTAACCAAATGAAGCAATAAAACCTAAATAATTACAAACATTGTAATTATTAATTTCAGAAAACGTCTGTCATTATCAAGACATATTTTCAGATATTAGACATGTCTACAGCAAAGAAAAAATAAATACATCAAAAATTTAAAAAAAAACTTAACTTGAAGCCTTCCAATAGCAAACAAATTTAATCAAAATGTGATTAAATTTGCAAAAATAAGCAATTCTAACTTGTAAAATATTTTAAATCCATTCCATATTTATCAAAAAAAAAAGAATCGAAAAGTTATTTTTATATAACATTTGTATTATAAGGACTTGGTAGAAACAGAAGAACAGAAGAGCAGTTTGATTCAATTATTTAACCCTCTCCGACGAGACAATAGGTGGTGAATGGTAAAATGAGACGGCGGAAACACCGGAGGCGGCAGCAAGCAGTACAAGAGGCGGGTGCCACCATTTTAATATGATTTGAAATTAATGGGCCGCAAACGCGCGATAAGGGCTCGGGACGCGCACGTCGCTGTCATTGTACTGGAGGCGGTTTCAACTACAGGCGGCAAATAGAGAAATACAATCAGAAAGTAAGAGAAGTCTACAAAAAAACTGAGATCATCACTCTATAATGGATCATTAATTCTGTACGAAACAAGTCAAAGAGAAATTGATTTCTGAATTGAAAGATTTTAAATTACAAGCAAAAAACTAACTAAATTCTATTCCCATATCTAAAATGTAATCAACTATAAATGATTATAACCTTAAGGGTCGTGAAGTTGATATGAAAACCTATTCCAATTCGATTAGTACTCTACTCGATTAGCATCTCACTAACTAAAGTTAGACATCACACGCCAAACTGTAAAAGAATTCGCCACGGTTGCACTCCGAGAATGTCTTCCACATCCGCATCATCCCCTAAATATCCAACTGCATCTCATGCAAGGGATGCACGGCGTGTGCGGACATATTCTACTGTTCTCCCATGTAATCCGGTGTCACGGTGCCGGCACGCGCCAGAAATCGAATTCGTCGCGCCTTCGCCGCCACAATACTACAAACAGTGCCAACAACAACTGACTGCTCTACTAAGGGTGCTTTGACAAACAAGGCAAAACTATGCGATTTGTTGCGGAGACGCAAGTCAAAAGATTCACGTAAGGGCGTTTCATCGGTGATGATTGGGTTCTACATATGACAAACAAGAACAAGGAAGTCACATAAATATAAGGAGAAAGGGAAAAAGCGATATGCTACAAATGTAAGTAAGAAAAGTAAGGAAAAGAATGTGGAAAGAGTAACACACTGATTAGCAACACATGAGTCGCCATAAATGATCCTGGATGGCTTCTTTTGTTATCGCATTTACTACGCCTCATTTGAATTGAACATTTGAGTGGACCAAATCTTTTTATATCATTATAATATTAGAAATTTGGCAATATTTAAATTTAGTGGAAACGTATGTTATTGAACTCTATTGAACCAAGACAAATCATTGAAAATTTACTAGCTATAGAAGTTGTTCTAGTTTGAAAATCCGGAATTTTATTGACCAGGATATTGGTCAAAGTCCGTTGAAAAATGTCCAGTGAGCAATGAATTTCCAGACATTTATCATATTTATTGTTCAAGATGCACTTGGAAATATTTATTGAGACATTATTATATTGAGACAATGAAGAACTGCCGAAAATATTAGTACCAAACTACAAAAATATACAGAACAATTTATTTCCGTTACAACGTTATTTATTATTCGTATAATTGTGTTATTTGTTTCATTTAGCATTGTACCTTGTTGTTTACTTGTTTAATATCTTTGTCTTCCACCGGTCAAGAATATCACTGACACATTTTATGCAAAATGCAAAAATCTCATACATACAAATAGACAGTAGATACAACGGGTCATGCTAATGTAAGCATTATGTCCACGATGGGGGTGTAAGCAGTGCGACACTGCATAGAATTTCTTTTTTCTTTTTCAAAGAATACAATGTAGAACAACATAACCTGGTAATATATATATATATATATATATATATATATATAGTAGTCTTCTTCTATGCTTAATCTTTCTACGCTTTAATCATGACCCTGAACAAGTTAAAAAATCTGCAACTAGCAACAAGAAAAATAGATCAATGATTTGATTTTTATTTTTAAAAGTTAAAATGTTTATTGTTTCATAAAACTATAACTAAAATAAAATAAAACCCAGGGTACATCCATATTAATGTAACCACATTTCATTATCTCATTCATATGGAAATCTCAAACAATTAGTCAAAATTCCTCGGCTGCCGCATCCTGGCGACTTTCCGAATGCCGCCGCAGTAGCAGTATGCACAACACCTATTTTAATTTTAAGGTATTCCAGATGGAATTTAGTAATAGTTACAATGTTTAATACCTTTGCATATTTCATTTCATACATATATTTTTCTTGTCAAAAATGTAATTAATATAAGTTCAAACAAATTGGAGTTCCTTTTATTACGCTTTGAGTACCCGTAAAATAAACACAAGTGCTCAGAATAGGGTCAGTAAATCACTTTTCTCGCGTTTAAGACAACTTTATGGCGATATTGTCGAAATTTCCTGCCGGAGAAAAACAATTGATATATTTGCACAACCCGAATGATTGATACATTCTCAGCAAAGGCGATAAGTCTTTTTTATCGTCGTCTAAAACAATCGAAGAGCGTTTATTTTTTATGTGTTTTTCTACTTAGAAAAATTGATCAAGAAAACTGTTGAGACGTTAAAGTCACTGCGCACTAATACTCTTTTAAATAATATCTAAAATTATTAAATCAATGTTAACATTTGTTCCTTCTTACTAATTGAAAGAAATGAATCGATGGTGATTTAATATAAGTGTTAAATGAATCCAGTTGAGCGCCTCAATTCGCTGATGACAGTTTATGAAAATATACGACCACATCCGCATTATCGTACCCTTGCAAAGGGGGTGCACAAACCGAGACATATTTAATAAGCACAAATGTTGAGCGCATTTAGCGATCACTAGAATTTGGCGACGATTTATTGCCGACGCGGAAATTGACCCTCAGTGCAATACGGCCGAGTGGGATAAGTACCATATCAACTTATCCAGTTATCCTGTTATCCTGCGGATGCCAGTCAACACTGAGGCATGAGGTAGGATGAAGTTGAATTAAAAAGAGATAACTGAAAAGTCTATTTAGTTAAACTACTTCTTTATGCCTAAAAACTGATACTCTAGAATGCTTTGTTTTAAAACTTAGTTTCCATGAATATTCCACCATTACAACCAAGGTTTGCTTCCTGTTTACGACTTGACGGACATATTGTCTTGGCGATTCTTCCCGCATACGAGATGAGCACACTTTAGCTCATCTATGATTTTTTCCGCGCGACTGTTTGCGGAGATATTACGGTATATGCGGATATGATATTGGATGAATTATGTGCAAGGCGCAATATGGCCGGCGCGCAGGCAGCGCCACCACGTCCCAGAATGTCCCAGTACTGCGGTCGGGATCCATTTGCGAGATTAAATTTGTGATTCATCGTAGCGGAATGGCGAGTTGTCACATATGTCGGCTCGGTCGCCGGCTAAGTGGATAGTTACGTTATGTAGGAAATATTTTAAAACAGAAAAACCAGCAGATTCAAGCAGCGTTGCGACGAGATGCGAGCCAAGCCAAAAATTTACAACACGCTTGTTTTTGCGCCGAAAGACTGGTGAAAACAAGGGTCTTTTGCATGAAAAAGGTAAAAGATTTGATTTACGCACAGAGAGATTAAAAATGATACTTCACACATTTTCCCGAGCAAAATAAGCAAATTTTTTGCTTATTGGTTGAAGTTGAAAATGTTAGCCAGAATTGAATATTTACTGGATTGTTAAATTTAAAATTATGTTATAATAATTTCTAGTATAATGTTTATTTAAAAAGATGATGAATTCTGGTTTTGGATGGAAGCAGTAGGACAAGTTTGGGTGAAAGTTTCCGGTCGCCGGTTGGCGGCGACGGCGATGGCGATGGCGACGGTGACGGTGACGGTGACGGCGACGGGGACGGCGACGGCGGCAACAACGAACGAAAACCGGAACGAACGCCATTGTGCGCGACGTCGTAATTAACAAACTAAACTTAACATGTGCTTTCCTGCCGCCATTGTCCTCTTTAAAATTAATGATCGCACTTCCTTTGCGAGCGCCATCCGCTGCAGCCCGACGGTGGCGTGATTTCGTTTTCCGCGGACGGTGTGCACGAGAGAGAGTGCTTTCGTTCAATAGCACTCGTAGATCAACTGACCTGCGACCCACCCGAATGAATCACGATTTGCATGCAGTCGTAATTTGTTTCCTTATTACCTAAACATTGTAGAACATCCACAAAAATAACAAGAACTTATTATCAAAAAGTATCAATCTCTTAAGAATCAACTACGCCAAATTTTAAAAGAAATTATTGTTTGACAAGTAGAACGAAAGCAAAGAACAATGTTGATACCGCTTCCTTAATTTCCTACCCAAGCGGAAGTAGAAAATGCGTGAAATATTGGCCCATAATTCGTCCCAAAAGCGCGCATCATTTACATACGCTGTATTATCATCACATACAATGTTTAGCTTTGCCTACCGATGGAAACATGGAAACAAAACCGCTTCATCCGCCGCCCCCGTAATTGTGTCGCGCGAACGAGTGTGCATCATTCGACGCGTTATTTATCGGTCGCGCGATTCGCGCGGAAGTTATTAAAACCCGTCGAGCGACGACAGCAGATAATAACGCGTGTTGTGCGCTTGTTACAGCCGCCTCCAACCGCCGCAGTCGCGGAATTCGTGCTAACGTCAGCGAGACAATACTTTTTTCCAATGTGTGGCGTGCGAGCGCACACATTGATATTGTTATCAGGACAATAGCCGAGAATATTTGCGAGGCAGGGAAAGAGGTGTGATTTATTGAGAGTAGTAGAAATTACATTTCAATATTTTCCACTGAAATTGCGGAATTATTTTTAAAATAACTGTAAATTAAAGCAATTGATGATAAATTTATCGTGTAAAGACTTAATTATTGGCAATATTAACGGCTTTTCAAGTTTTTCTAATTTTCTATTTGTCAATAATAATTTCAAACTAAAGCGTCCAAACAAAACGTAAAATGTGAAACTAAATCTTCGCAGATACAAAGACAATCAAACCAACATTAAATCAGCATATCCTTCAACTAAAAAACCAAAACCTCGAGATAAAGACGATAAAATGCCGCATATCGCGCCATCCTACAGAACACGACGCGCGTATAACAAATATGATCACAATCACGTGGCGCAAAGATTTATTAGCCACACTGCTAACTAAAGATAAAACACTTTTCTATTTAGTATTTAGTACTACTACTTTCAACCCTACTTTGAATCGCAAGTCCGCTGATCGGAATGATCTGGACGATCATAAGCGATGTTTGCTATCTGTCTGCGACAACAAGGAAATGTTTTAAACCGAAGAAAATAATTGATAGTCGTTGATAGTCATCAGCATTTAGGGATTGCGGCTGGGGGGTGTTTGAAAGCGTTTAAAGAATGAACCAAATGAGACAGGCATATGATGACGATATGCTAGAAAGAAAGAAGAGAAGCGAATGAAGGAATCAGTTGATTATGTGAACTGCAGCCGAGTGTGACAAATCAATTTGTAGATATATACATATGTATGGTGGGACGGCAGGAGGGGTGCAGATGTAAAATATGCACCCTTGGAAAGTAGCACAAGTAGGGTCAAACATTTTAAATAAATGACATAAATAATTCTAAAAATGTTGACTCTAAAAAACTGGATGAAATTTAATACATGCGCACAGATTTTTATCATACTTATACCCCACACTCTGCAATTTTACTAATTAAGACGGGATGCTTAATTACCTAGCGTCTCAAGACTATAACTACACCCTTTCTACTTCTAGCAATGGCACCCTTCCGCAATAAATAAATTATCTTGTAACTCAAAAAACAGAAAAAGCACAAGATATAGTCAAAAATTTATCTCCTTTCATTAAGAAATTCATCCATGTCATCTCTTTTAAATAATGAAAGTAATTAAGTAATTTTAATCATCTACGCTACAGACCATAACCAAAGCTATAAAAATTCAGGTTCTGACTGAGTATGTTTCTTGTAAGAAAATCTAAAATTTCCAATTTATTTTCTTGATTCCAAGAGTTGTAAGGCAGTAATTAGTAATATTATGAGTAATAATAATTAAAGACATCATCTGCATGCAAGATGGCGTCTGGTGGAAAATGGCGCCTGCTTGAATATTCCAAGCTTGTGCGCGGTTTAGCGCACCACGACTAATTGTTCATATCTCAGCAATTAGCATAGTAAGTGACGCTCGTTTTACTTTATTGCCGCGCGCGTGCTTTGCGGCTTCCTGCGGATGGCACCTTCACCACCGGAACAGAAGTGTCTTGAGCTCAACCACTTCAAACTGCTCGCGGAAGGAAAATGTGCGGCAAAGGTGTAGTGTTGCCTCAAGTACTATAGCATAATTAGGGAAATTAATATGAGCAGAGCACGTTTTGCATGAACGTGATTGTTGAATTCAAATAGATTACTTTATGTATGTGTAATTAGTGTAATTAGAAATATGATTTAAGGGATTTTAGGAAATCTATTGCACAATATTCATGTTTATAGAAGATACCCCGTATTTTTTTTTCAATAATTTATTGTGAGGTCAAACGATCTTAGGAGGTTTACCTTGATAGAAAAAACGAAATGCTTGCTATTTTTCATATTTCTTATTCTTGGGCAATATGTGCCGGCCGACGGGCATGTAAAGATTGCAAAGATTCAGTCCAGAATCTCCTTGAGGGTGGAAAACCGTAGCGGGTGTGCAATAAGGAAAATTGAAAGCAGGAAATATGTGCGACCACTCTCTCAAGATACACTACAATATGGCATATTGACTTTTCTTCCTCCTGACAACCCAAAAATAAAAAAGATCAGACTAGGAAAACTCATTGAACGCGCTAAAACTTCAATCCTAACATGAATTTTTTTTACTGCTCTGTGTACATTTTATTTGCTTCTACTTGTTTTAATTCCTACCCCAAAGCAGTGTGAATTCAATTACCGCACCAACAATAATGTCATTACTTGTTTAACTTTGCTTGCTGGCCATAGTTCCGTATTTGAGCACACAAAACCGTATTTTAATTGTGCATTAAAAGTTCCAAACAGTGCTGGCAGTGTCAACATGCATGCTGGAAGTGCATGCTGTTCTCTTCTGCGCATTTTGTGCTTGGGAGAGTTGTTGCTAGCAGGGAATAGGAAGCAGAACGCCGTGGGCGCTTTTAAATGGGTGCCCGCTTCCAAACCAATAAACATGTAAAACACCTTATCAACTAACTCTATAAACATAGCAACTACCAGCAAAACACAACACCAGCCGAAATAACAGAGCTGAAGAGAAGTATAAGAAATGAGGTTTTCCCCTATTGAAATTGATTCCAGATGAGATTTACTAGGCAAACATGAAATGACATTATAACAAGAGAATCAAAAATCAGTCTCAAAAGTGCGATTGCTCTCCATGACTCTATTTTCCTACACTATTATTTCTATTAGCAATCAATAAATATCTATGGATTCCAGAAAACCCCAATAAAAACTAGTAAAAATGAGAAAATAATAAGCCTATTTTCCCTTAGTGGTTTTACTAGATTTATTGGTGGTGCTTAAATAATATGAGAACTTTTTTCTTCCCGTATTTAATGACAATGACAGAAGAGGAAGAAGAGAAGAGAGTAGATTAGTCATATATAGTATAAGAAAACTTATATTCAGTATTTAATCCAGCCACATAATTCCATTAAGTGGTAAAAGCTGCCAGTTTGTTCATTGGCTTCAATTTCATGCCATCGACTTCGTCAACGAGGGTGAGACAAATCTGTGCAAGTAAGCCACTCCATTGCAACTTCTAGACTATCTAAAAATACCAAATATACTACATAGATCAAAATAAAACAATGTTTACTGTAAATTACTACAAATATGGTATTATCTTAGTTTCGGCAATGCTGTTTATGAAGAAAAAGGTAAGCAAAAGTTGCACTTTAGTTTCAGAACGGCGTAGATGACCTGAAGCGTTGTTATCATAGCTAAAGTAAACAGGATACGCTTTTCTTGATGTTATAGAATCATGTTGTCTTTATTTTCAATAGAAAACCACCCCTGTTTTCCGCTATTTTTGGAGGATTCGAGTGAATCTAGTCGAGTGTATCGATAGAAACGTGAAAAGACGGATTACTAAAAGCTAAACGATTTCTAATGTCTTCGGTTTATGTCTTATCAAAGAAATGAAGCAAAAATATTGTCATAAACAATTCGTTTTATCGTTGGTGAATTACTAAATTAACACAAATCCTTATTATATCGAGATGTATATACTGTTTTCTCTTTGGACTGCATCATTTCCATCACTATTAATTAAAATTTAATCATAACGATCACAAAAAATATAAATTTAAAATACTACTTGTCTATCTATTTTATAAATACATATTTCAAAAAATGCGTTAGAATGTCTAATTAATTCTTAATGATTTCGCTGCTAATGACACATAAGAAACTTGTTACTTCTAGACTTGTTTGTATTGAATCGAATTGCGCAAAAATTTAAACAAACGACACTAAAAGACACCTCGGTCAAGTTTCTAAAACGAAACTAAGCGCAAGTTAGATTTACACATATTAAAATATGAATGATACTTAGAAGATAAAAATTGATTGTCTTTAATGGTTTTAACTTGTTTTGTTCTCTATTTGCCATCGATTTAAAGATTCGAACACTCTCAGCGCCGCAGCCCCGCACAATCACCAATGACAGATTTATGAAAATATTTGTCGGTAGCGGCGGTTAGCTTAAACATTCGCTCGGAATCATTCGATTATGCAAATCTCCATTTCGCCTCTGCGTGTTCATCTCTACACAGTCTTTCTGCCATCGCATTCGCATAAAAACAGACGAACCGGTCATTATTGGAGAACCTCAGTATTCACTATTCCCAAAATCTCCACTCAAATACTTCAGAATCCGAAAAAAGTTGCGTTTCTTCTTTTTTAAGATACTTGTGCATAGTATAGCCGCATCCGAATAATTCCACATCTTGAAAATAAGCGACAGTGCGATTAAAGCGATTCCGTATTCAAATTCACAATTTCAACAATTTCTGAAATTTTATTAGTCCGCAATAAAGGATTCTTACTAGACCCTACTTATAATTGCATGCCTTCTAATTTTAATTGGATTCTTTTAATGTTTGATTAGAGTTTGTCTAGTTTTAGTAGTGAGTTAACAGCATGTTGTGGTCTATATCTGTGTTGTTGTCGCCGCATTTTTGATATAATAAATGTTTTATTGCAAATTGTCATTGGTTTATGACGCAATATGGCGAGCGTAGCGCAAGTTTAAAGCTGATTGGACTCGCGGGATTGCCGTTATAAACCCATTCAGTCGCATGCGAGTGGTGCGCAGGCCGCCCTCTTGCCGCCTGCTTCGAGCGCATAAAGCTGATGCTACTGATGTCATTGCGCCCCCCGAAACTTTCCTAATAAAATGTAATTGTTTATATCGCGTTTCAGAGCGCATCAATTCATGCAATGCGATGAGCGAATCTTTCTTTGTGGAAAGAAGAAATGAGTAGTTAAAAACTTCTGATTGTTATTATATTCTATCGAGCTGATATTGTTTTGTTAAGAACAGAATAAACTTAGTTGTTTTAGAAAATGTTATTACTAATGTTGATAAAATGGAGATAATTATTAGTAAGAAATATAAGTTTGTTATAAGTTAAATTAACATTTTTGGGTGATACATAATTAAGTTCATGTTTTTAAATTTAGTTGTTCAAGAATAAACAAAATAATGTATTTAATTTAAATCTAATACGTTTAGCGCCCTCTGTGTAGCCGTTCTCCTAAGTTCCAAAGCTCACTCTAGAACTTTATTACGTGGAGGCACGCGAGCTTTATCATATCTACAAATAACGCAAGAGTGCGCTATAAATGCAAATTCAAATTCTAGAATAAAATAAATATACTTGAAAGAATTTATATACATTTAAATTTCATTTAGGAATAACCTACAGTAATATTTCAATAAGCTTTCCCATTTTTTAAGACTTCATTTAAAAAAAGAGAGAAATTCTAAATTCCCACTACGTATTAGGTATTTGTAAACACGCTTCATTGTAATCATAAACTAATCGAAATTCGGAAATTCCCACTTTTACAAAAGGCGCACAGGTCATTTCACACGTTTCTCAGTCTCTGTTATATCCATTCAACCCTATTAAAATGTAGATGTAACCTGTTGTACCCACCTGACACCATTGTCAACCATGATCCACAACACTTTCTACTGTTTGACGGGTTTGGAACAGGTAAAACTAAATAAATATTTCAGATTTTAAACTCCCGTCGACTCGTCATATTCCAAAGTATATCAGTATGAAGTTGTGAATTTAAACCTTGGTCAATAAAAATCAATCAAACCAGGTTACTGTTAATTGTAAGCAGTGTAAATGGTGTAAAGTTCAACACAAATGTCATTGATCAGTTGATCACATGCCTTCTATGCAGCGCGAGTCAATAAAATGCAAGAAATCAATTGGAACGTGAGAACATAATTTCAAGAGGTCCACGCGAATGACGTTTGATTTCCTTAAATACCCAGACTTTCCATGCATTGTAATCGCTGCGATGAGTGTAGAATTTGCAGGTTTGAATGTAATTAGAATTAGCATCGAATTTCTAATGTTGATCATCAGCTGGTTCTGAGCAGATACTGAGCGATTGATTGCAAATTGAAGCAGGCATATGCGGATAACCCGATTAGGAGAGTTGTTAATTAGCCGACAGTTAATTTCACAATTACAAGTCGACTTTTAAAGTTGGCACGGAAAGAATGTAGCGAACCAAAAAGAAAACAATTTCGATGACAACAAACAATCGTTTAAAACTTAGAAATTTATGTACACCTGAATCACTCACACACACAGCAATAATAATTGTTTCATTGGCTTTTCGCAAACTGTGCTAAATCCACCATAACCGCATTACGTCCCAAATTACGTCATGAGTTTTCTGATTTTTTTATTTTTTAGTCCCCGGCAGATATTTGGATAATATGTTTATTTATTTATGCGTCAAGTGTCGATTTTGTCCCACAGCGGCTTCTTTTGTGCACACTTTGCGCTGTTTGTTTTGACTGCGTCTGTGCTGCCGCTGGCCTATTGTGTTTCTTCGTTTCGTATTTCCACACGTCGCCGCTGCATGCTTTAATTCGGTTTAATTAGATGATCAAAATATGCGAGGAATTCGATAGCCGATGCAAATCAGGCCACGGTACCCAAATCCAAAACTCGCAGTCAACGAGTTGACTGTTAAAACAGCGCAATCGTAAATCTATTGCGGAAGGTCTAAGAGTATCTGACACTAATAGAAAACTAAGTCTTGGTTACAACAAATATCCTATTATGCTAATTAATTTTTTCCTATTTGTTAGTAGCTTAGACGGTAGCTTCAATTTGGAATTTGCGGATCGATTGGTTTAGGACAACAGTGTGCGAATTTTTTGCGCTCCGTCTCCTCCCGTCTCCGCCACTCTTTGTTCCGATTGTTTACAGCCAGTGCGCACCGTTTTGCATACGCCGGCAGCGTGAGAAACATTAAAATAATCTCGTATTGTACACGTCCGACCTGTGTTTGCATTCGTCTTCATCACCTTCGTCCAGGCCCCCCAAAGGCAACGCTTTTTCGCACCGGCATCAAATCCTAAATCGTCAGCGAGATGAAAAACTGTCGCATCAGTGTTTAAAACTTTCATTCAGACATTTATTTGAGACACCTCTCAATTGATTTTGTCGGCCGGATTAGTACATATCGTAGTTTTGTGTCCGCACGTATTTCACGGACAATTACTACCTAAATAACCTAACCGCAGCGGATGCCTCACAAGAGGGATGGTTAAGTCACCCTTCACAATTTTCATAATTCCAGTGACTGCCAACATTTTCATCGTCCTGGCAGAAATGCGCGTTGTGGCGTGCCTGATGGTGGTTTTCGAGGTGATGGTAAGCTTGTTACAATGATGGTATTGTTGCGACGTGTTGAGCCATCTTTACGCCGGTCTAATTTAATCTCCAAATTTGGCATTGCGACACGCATCGCGAAATAATGCCAGACGTAAGCTGCTTTGACGTCTTTAAAACCTACCGACAAGACGAAAAGTCTCAAAAATGTTTAGGCGTAAAAAATCGTATGATGATCGTGAGGAATTTAATTCAATTAGACATTCATTATTGTTTACGTTATCGCAACAATTATGTCTCCCACGAGACACTTCAAATATCCACTTATAATTACAAAATGACAACAATCTATTGAAAAATATAGTGTTGTTAGTTACTGAAAATATATCGAGAACAAACTCCCGATGTTTATGTACAAGCTCTGAAATCCTTTCAAAGCCGCTTTTAACTCAAAGCTGTTTGTTGGCTCTTCACTTTGCTACCGTATAAAAATATTTACTATTTATGTTCTCAGAATTTTTCACACGCTTAGCCAGCATGCTTCGTCTCTGTGCAGATAACAATAAGTAGCGCTTGTTCTGTGTCGGTGTGGAAATAAAATCGTACGAAATCAAATCGCAGATAAACGCCACGCCGCCATCATCATAGCAAGCACACTGCTATGAGAACCGTGCGCGATGTGTTGCTATAATAAACATTGTGTGCTGATTCAATTAATTAAGGTCATGTGAACAGTGATTACTGTAAATCTGTGGACGTTCCACTATAGAATGAATTCTAATACCCGACGAAATCGAAACTCTATCGAAAAGATTTGAATAGAAGAGTGAAGAAATTGAACAAATGTGAAATCAAATATCATGCATTTTAGCTTACTTCACTTTAATCCATTGTCTTTACTATACTATTTTATTAAGCAATTTCTTGTTTTTATGCTTGTATATCACTTTCTATTAACTACACTCACGTCTGTCAATTTTGTTTTATTCGTTTAGTCTTGTTATTCCTATTTGGTGTTTAGTGAAGTGGAGTTGAGTTGTAGTTTAACCCCGCACGAAATTTATCGATTGCGTTTCTATGCTCTATGCGAAGAATACGAGTGCAGCTTCCGGCAGATAGCATCGCAGTGTCGCGTCTTCGCCTCATCGCCGCCGCCGCCAAATCCAAAGTGGACAATACAAGTCGTGGCAAGCACTGGCGGCAGCAAGCAAAGAGAAAGACGTCCATTATGGTTCACTATCGGCGTACAGCGTTTGCAGCAAATAAAAATCATATAAAATTGTTTACATTTTCAAATCATCGTTTATCAAGTCAACGACCTTCGAAGAACTAAATCTGAGTAAAAATTATCAAACAGGGAGAAAAAAATAAACGATTATTAAAGGAAGAAATTATTTTAACAAATTTAGAAGACTAATAAAATAAATCCCTATTTCCGCTTGAGTAATAAACGCTTTTCTGAACATGGGAATACACTCCACATCAATATATATCGGCCACCGCCACCGCCGCCTCCTGTGCCAACCCCGCCGGCGTCTAGCAGCCTCACACGCCGCACTCACTGGCGCCATCACTGAAATACTATCAATTTACGACCGCCACCGACGTTGTACAATCCTACAACTTGTTTACTACCACAGGGGCGGACTAGGGACATTAGAATAAACATTTTCAATCGTTGGAACCTTAAAATTTCATTTTAGTTGAATTCTTCTTTAATACTGTGACTGCTTTGATTAAGCTGCATAGTGATGAGCTTTGGAAGAACAAAAGACTGTAACAAAATGATATATAGACCGGAAATGGGAGCGTAGTTGATGTAGTAACCCAGACAAGAGACTCGAGTCCACTTTCAATATCATTATTATTTCAACGTGCTTCAACCAAACTGAACGGAAATCAATCAGAAACTTTTTTCATATACCTTGGTTCTTTGAAGAAACTTTAATAAATTAATTTAATGTCTAAATGAACTCAAAAGTTATTGCCAACTTTAAAAGTTCAGTTTAATACCTCAGTAAATCTCTAGTAGTGTGTTGAATATTAATTTGGGCTAACTACTTAGCTGAAAATATGGAAGATATCAATTCGCACCGTGCACGCTCTCCGAGTGAGTGTAAACAGAAATTAAATTTAGGGAACGATTTTGACGCGCATGTAGCTTTCTTGCTTGGCTGTTGTGCATTCTGTACAGCGAAGAGAAACTGCAGTCTCATGCAACAGCAAATGCAATCGATTTTGAAAATAAAAAATTTTCAAATTCACATCAAATTGGGCTGAAAAACAGACTTTTGACAACTTGTCGTGATACAAAACAGTAATTTATTGTTTACAAATTCAATCTGAACTTTGACCCAATTGATCCTTTCATTCAAACTATTAAATGAATAACTCGAAACATTAATCGAAAAGATCTCAAGTGGTGAGTGATTAAATGAATCACGATAATCGAGGCGGTAGTCACGGGAACATTGACAAAAATCACCGCGGAGGTTGTACTTTCGCAAATTGATAGTAGTAAGAGAGAAGTAAGTTAATCACGTTCATTGATAAGACATATTTCGCATAGTTTAAGGTAAAGTTCCTAACCGTGTTCTAATACGAAATTATCCGATCAATTTTTTAGGGAAAAATTACAGAAATTGTGTTTAAAGCTTGCCGTGATGTATGTTGCTTAAATACTTTTCGCCGCCACCACGCATATCCGGCCACCGTCTCCACTGTCTCCGCCGCCACATCGTGGGCATCTTGTTGGCAAGAAGCGCGCGTCGCTGTCGACTCGTCCGCCGTCAGTGTCTCGTCGCTCGTCGGGCCGCGAAGCGCTTACCAAGCGCACTCACTTCCCGTTCGCTAGTCGCCGCGGTCGCACTGAATAGACGGCCAGTAAATGCGTTTTACCCCGGGGAAAAACTTTGAAACTCCACGGAAAACTCGACTGCCCTACGCACTTCATCATAAACTACGCGAAAACAACATAAACCTGCGAGATTTGTTGTGGGATTAATAGACAAATGTGAACAAGTCAACTTGGACAAAAGTTTGAAAGTTTCAGTGAGGAAAAATTGTGAAAATCTAAGAAGGAAAGTGCCAAATGGATTATTCTTCATTCTATCCTAAATTAACACAAAGTGAAATCGAAACAATTTCCAAGGTTTTAAAGAAATCATTTTTAGAAAAAATATATAGTCAAAATGTATCATTTTGAGAGAGATTTGAAAATTATAAAAACCAATATTTCATATTAAATTTATTGTGAATTTTAGTGCAGTTTATTGAAAATTTTCGACCAAGATTTTCCAAGATTGTGACAACTTCCAAACGACTTTTAATTAGTTTATGATGAACTTAAGTGCAGTTATCAAAAACACCTGATAATCACCGATAATCGCCGGCCTGTTGACGAGTGAAATGAGTGAAAATCGCGTCTGGTGAATTTTCTATCCATGATTAAAGCGATCGCACAGCGGCGGCGCGCGCGTTTTCATGCCATTCGTGCTATATATGGAATCGGCGCGTCGAACTTGTTTATATAAATAGACAAAACGTGCGCGTGCGCGTACAGTACACACGTATGTTTAAGTAAATTAAGTAAATTCGAAAATTGAGCGAATTCAAAGACACCAAAGGCCACCATTATATTGATCTCGATCAAATCTAGAATCAATCAATTGCTTTTGGTGGTAGTGGTAATGGTAATGGGGGTCGATTCAATAACAGGGTGAATCGACGCTCAATGACGGCATGCAGACACGCGTTACCCTGAGCCGTGTGGAGCCGGGGGCCATAATGCCGCCGTCGGCTACGCGCCACCACCCACATCAGCAACAACAGAGTGCACGGCACGTGGACGCCGCCACAGTGATTAAATTCCACAATCGCGCCCCTTGAGTGCGGTCTATTGTCGCAACTAACGCCTAAATGCAGTTAGTGCACGTGATGAAAAGTTTGTAAACAGTGCGGTTTCATCAACCGATCAACGCCGCTGGGATACGCGCGAGAGCAATGTATAAATTGACGTGCGGAAAATGCTTGGTATGTTTTCTCTTTCTAGTGATGGCAGCGTTCTTGAGTTGTTCCGCCTTCCGCATAGATAGCGCCGCAATGGACGCGAGTGTCGCGAGTTTAGATGTGAGCCACGTGCGGCTGCGCCATGCGAAACACTACGGCCGCCATGTGCCGCTGAGTGTGGCGCCATCTTCGCCGGTGCGAGCGCAGCGCTCCCCGTACTACAATCCACCCCATCCCCAGCCTCTCCCGAAACCCCAGAACCGCAAGGCGAAGCCCTGCCAGGAGCAAGACCTCGCCCGGAAGGCGTACGCCGCCAACACTGTGGTGCTCGCCAAGGCCGAGAGCATGAGTATGACACGCGTGCGCAACTACAGCGTCTCTTTTCGCATCCTGACGCGCTTCAAGAAGCCGGAACACAATGTGGTCGATGACATTTTGCGGCTGACGTTTTTGAACGACACGCGGAGGATGAACTGCGTGTCGGAGCTGCAATCCTTCGAGGAGGAACGCGGCGGGGGTGGACATTTGGTTGTGAAGGCGCAGATTCGCCCGGCGATGGAGTACTACCTGTTCCTAAACACTCAGGGCAATCACAACTATAGTGTGGTTGGAACGCCGGTACTTAAGCGGCGCAAACGGGCGACGGCGATTGAGAACGTGTTGCGGGAGGTCACGAGGAAGACATTCGGTAAGTGTCAAAGATAGGTTAGTGCAAGACGCAATTTGCATGCAATGCGCATGCGTTCTAGTTTAAAGTGTGTCATTTCGAAGAGTAATGAATGGTTATTTGCGCTGATTGTGTGCGATTTTGTTGACGCAACGGATGGGAATGCAAGGAATGATATGATGCATAATGATCAAGAAGTTCTCTTACAGCAATTTTTCAATGCTTTGCGCTTTCTAGGGAAATAAATCGATTTTCGCTGATGGTGGAATATTTCAGAGCTTCTTAAACATTTTGCCGGTCATTTGTTGGACCACCCGACCTTGCAGTTGGGTTTTCTCGCGTTGGGCGCGCGCGCGCTCTTGCTGGAGGATGAAAGGCGGCGGCGTCGCGGCCCGGCTGGCATTATATGCAAATGCGCGCTATAGAAATGTACACACGTTCGGCGCATTATTCGCGAGTTCCCGCCCGCCGTGCGCTCAAAAAATTACTCTTTATAAACACGTACGCGGCGATGCGGGCCGACAGCGGTGCTGGATTTACTGCGCCACGGCGCTGGGAAACAACAGAACAAACGTGCTGCCGCACTTCTGCGTGCGCCGAAATGACATCTGCGATCGAAATTATCCCGGAATAAATATCAGCGAAATATCATCGAGGCGTCGCCGTCGCCAGAGTGCATGGCGCGGCGCGCATGCAAGCGCAACGCAAAGTGCATGCTGAAACAATTAGAAAATGGCAATGAACTAATTAAGCCATAACGCGACTTGCGAAACTAGCTCAAGTGGAGCTGCTGCCGAGACGCATCGAAAAGCCACTCGGTGGAGAGCAGCGACAAAAAGTTCAACGCTGACTTACACTGCTGTCCTTAGAAAAATGCGTCGATTTGTCGATTCCGCGTTGATAGTGTGTCGCTGGTGTCCGCGGTGTGGACGACCTTACAAGGCCCTTCTGGCGACGGCGGCGGCTGCTGCCATCGCCGTCGAGCTGCACTCGGTGCGCGCATGCATTTCGCCGCAAATAAAGATCAAGTATATCATATATGGAGAGAATCACTGTAAATGGAAAACCGGGTAAAGACAACAGTTTCGTGCTACCATGCTGTGCGCGCCCGACCTGTTGTTTGCCCGCCAGAGATGATGCAGAAATGCAGCGCATGCGACTAAACAAATAACGCACAGTGCTAAGCGTGGACTAAATATTTAGCCCACCACATATTAATAAATAGGAGGTTCACTCGCCTTGATTGACAGTAGTCGAAGCGGAGCATTCGACTCATCAGTTTACGCTTGCTAAGTGACAATCGTCGATTGTCAACTGCTAAACGATAAATGTGCAACCATGCAGACGATAATGAGCGCGGTTATAAAATGTGTTTGGATCTGTTTCAATCACAAATCAACAGTCAACACAGCCTGAGTTGAAGCTGGCGACGTCGAGTGCGCTCAAATTGGTTTACGGCGTGCGCCTAGAAGGTTAGAAAACAATGAAACTACGCTCATTATAATTTAACATCACATGCCAATCAGTACAATACAGTCGACTCAATTTGACGCTAATCAAATAACGACTACTACTTGCGTACTCTTCCGAGCCAATGCCAATGCTTAGAGAGCAATTAATGCTGGAGTTCTTGATTATCTGGTAGATGTTCATCTTGAACTTGTTTGCGTCAGAGATTAATCGCGATAAGTTGGAAGCGGTGTTCGGCAGCTTTATGGATTCCGGTGCCACCGCCGCCGCCGGGGCCAGGGAATGCTTGCGCACGTCTTCTTGGTAATTATAGAAGAATAGGAAAAAGCGTCTGAGGCGTCGCGGCGCGCCACCCGAAATAGATCGGCGCTAATGGATGCTGCGCGCAGTCGGCGCCTAGAGCGTCCTGAACGACCTAAACCCCCGACATTGCAGCAGACTGCGAATTATGTGAAGCCAAAGAAGTGAAAGGAGCGAAAAAATTGACGAGACTTAGGAACATAGTTCGCGCTTTCTACAAATTTGACATTTTATTTCAGTCGGTGGAGGAACAAAGGGGGAAAGAAAAGCGCGAAACTTGAAGAAGCAAGATGTTAGGCACGTTGATTGAATTAACCCTTTGTTTGTATGGGTGATAAACAGTTTTCACACGAGTGTTTGAGCAGTTTTCCTTAAATTTATTAACGTTTCCTTTCATCTCAACATAATACAGTCAATTAAAGCAATATGTTTTTGGGGTGAACATGTCTGCTGATGATGCTCTCATCACTTGTGATGTGTGTCAGGGCGCTTTGGCAGCGGCCGGCAGACTCAACCCCAAAATAGCACACTTTCGCGAGACGGCAGCGTAAAAATACAGATTACTCAAACAACCGCAAACTCACACTCAGCACACAAATCGAGCAAACGGACTAAAGAAAGCAGCGCAACCGCACGCAGACGACATCATAATCCTCCTGGCAATTCGCACGAGAATTAATTAGCCGATTACCCATGAATTTGATGCCAAACGCAAAAGATAAACGCTTCTATTTGCATTGGCCGATGAATCATTGGCTTGGAATCTGCAATATCTGCAATGTACAGCAATCGAACGCAGGGAATTCAAAGAATGTATTGTTAAAACTGTCGACTCGCCTATTTGAGCATGATAGAAATTAAGTCATAAAATCCCGCCACATCAAGAGGCGAGTGTAAGAAATAAAGCATTTCAATTGTGGTGTGGTGAAGAAAGAGCAGCGATCTTTCCCATCGTTATTCCTATTTGTATATCACGCCTTGGGTGGACTGTGCACACGATATTTTTATTTATATTTCAATTTTCTGGCTTGGCGCGCCAGAAAAGAGCGCCGCGCGCGCGTTCCACCGATTAGCAGCCACCGGTATGTGCGGCTGGTGGTTGGGTGTACGTCGCATTTCGTTCCGTCAATTCGCGCAGCGGCAGCAGCAGGAGCAGCAGCAGCCGCCGTAGCCGTAGTAAGCACCCCGATGAAGTTATTCCCATGGCGTCTCCGCCGCCCGGTGGTCCCGCGCGGCCGGAGGTGACGAATGCGATTGCTGCGGCGCGCAGTCTCGCCTTACTGCCGCGCGGCCGCGCTATGGGAACGCAACCTCGCCACGCGCAATTCATCACACTGCCAATCGCAATGGGCATGCGCGATAGCCGCCAAGCGCCATTTGATTAAAAACGAAAAAATCACACGTGTAACAATGTCGCTCGTTCGAGCCATGTTAATGATTGAATTAACTGCAAATTCCACGAAATTGTTTTTGTGCAGGAGGCAACCTCGCACAGACGCCGAGTCGAGAGGCGTAGTCGTGCGCGCTTTCTTTTCTGCGTCGCCTTTGCGCTTCCGAAAATGCACAAAGCGAGAAAAAAGCCCCGGCTGGACATGGACAATTAATGCTGCGTATTCATGAGGGGACACACGCGTTGGGGCACGACGGGCACAATGAGGTCGGCCCCGAAAAGTCATCTGACCAAATACGCGATAATAATTTCATGTATTCAGGCCGTATCGCCGGCAGCGCTCAACAGTCCCACCAGCGAAAGGTTGCAACAAACCCTTAGCTACACTAGAATTGTTTGCTCCGCGCTGGATTAATATCCTTGCGTCTGTAAATCAGTATGTTTTGACTGGCGTTATTTTCAGCAAGGTTTAGACAAAATTTACGCGACTGAAGCGCACCAATCCGACTCAAATACGACACGTCTTATAAATACGAAAACCTCTTGGAATAATTGACATTGTCACAAATTAACCACACCATGGCGTTAAATGCCCAGCAGGCAAAGTTGGTCGAGTTTTATCGCTTTAATGATTGATTAATTAACGATTAATTAACGTCCTCGAGTGCGCCTGCCACACACCACACAATGTACGTAGCCGTGTGTTGTGTAGTGATCTTCTTGTTCGCAGTCGCAAACAAAACGAACCGCAGTGAAAAAAAACGACAAAAAGCGCACGAAACACTTGTGAGTGCGCTCCATACGAATGCATGGACGAATGCATGCATCCCGGCACGCAAGCCGAGTGGGTAATGTGCGTGTGGTGAGCGGTTGAAACTTGGTGCACTTGTCGTTCATTTGCTTTTTAAGCGCATAACAACAAACAGGAACATGTGACGCGAGAACGCGATGCGAGAGCGGCGCGCAGTCTACAATCGTATTGCCGGGCAGACAATGCGACAACGAAGGAAACATTACTACACATGTTTCCTTCGGGGAGAAAAATTAAGTAGGTGAAGCGAAGATCCATGTCGATGGAAATTGATATAATCACAGGCCAAAATAGATTTTCTAGATTCACTTTAATTCAAAATGACTCAGCACTAAAATTTAATTTAGCTCGCGGGTGGAAAAGCTGAGAAAGTCAAACAATTCAGCATCCTGTCAAAAAGGAGGAAGCGGATTTTACCGTGCACGAAGCGTTTGGCAGTGTGGTAATTGTATTTGGTGTGCTCACGTTTTCGGGACACGGATAAACGAGCACCGTGTGCGAAATGACGAATTAAAAGCGGGAAAAAAAAAGTGTTAAAGTGAGCAAGCAAATGGATTTACGGTCTGTTGGTTTAAATTTGTCATTTTGACCGCACGAACAATGGAATTAAAACCACAACACGCTAACCCATCCAAACTCACTCAAACTGCATCACAAAACCATCTTTCTACTCTGAGGAAACAAATTAAGAACCAAGCACACAAGTCAGCAGAGAAAAGCTGAATATATTCAATTGTGTAATCCAGTAATATAGTATTTTCCCTGCATTAGTGTTGGTATTGCGCATCCGTCAGGTTGAGTTCCCCGACCGGAAAGCACTTGTTCGCAGCTTGGAGAGCTGCGGCTGGCTCAAGCACAGAGGTGATACTTTTGGCTGTTTGTGTTGACGACGACGCTGCGCGGGCGTGTGTGTTGCATGTTGGACACGGCGCGGTTATGAATAGACCAAAAAGTGGAGCACGGTATATGGCACATGTGTGCGCGCCGGCCACACGACGGTGGTGGCGGCGATGCCACCGAATGCGCAATCGACAATATCGAACACTGAATTAAACACATTAACAAACCATAGAATTGCATTGTACCTTACAATTTTAAATTACATTGTACACTCAAAAAGTGTAAAACGCATAAAATATTGCAAAGGATAAGTTGCTAAAATAGTGTATAGAGTATATAAAATATTGTCCAAAGTTAAAATAATTGTTTAAATCACAAGTAATGTAACTGCCTAACTTGATTGCCTTATTCAATATCTACGAAAATACTCCCTAAATTTCTTTTTGAATGCGTAAATTTGATCTCATTTTTAATCATAAATAAAACTCATCAAAATATTCAAATAAATTCTTATATTTTCCCATTTGGTCACCTAAATGATGTATTTGGTGACCAAATTGTTTTCATTTTAGATCGTACTTTTATACTCCCTAAAATATTGGCGCAACTTTGTAATAATGGAGCTGCGCATTTAAATTTGACCTTCACCATAGCCCGTCGACTGCCACCACCAAACCTGTTAAAACTTGTTTGCAGTATTTGTTCCTCATACGTGCCGAGTGCGTAATTGCAATTAACGAAAGCACTTGATTTTATCGCAATCTGTTAGTGATTTGAGCAGTGGAGTCAAGTACGAGTGCGAAATGAATACGTTTAGTCATTTCACGAAAAAGACCAATTGCTCTTAATTCAAGATGAAGATGTGCAGAATGAGTGTTAATGCAATTAATTAATAAATTTTCAAACTAACGGAATGAATTGCTTGTGGTAAAGTTGTTTACGTGAATTTAATGAGATTAACACATGAAATATTTAATTTGCAAACATTTTTTCTTGTTCCTTCATGGATTTTAACAGTTGGAAGTCAACTTTCATGTAGACACTTTTAAGCTCTATTTCCCAACTCTACTTCTAGTCTATCCGTGCTCGAGCTTTGATTAATAAGACGAGTCTATTTTTAAGCGAAACGATGTAATTTACAACGCGGTATACTCCTGACACGTCTTGATAGTTTTCCTTGAATCTGTAAATCTTTCAGGAAGGCAGAATTGCCTCAAAAAAACACCCTTCAATTATTGAAAGTAAGCTAAACGCTATTTTTATTCGGTAATTAACCACTCCTGGATATATAAAGTATCGAAGAGACTTTTAAGACCGTTTTGTATCAGATTGTCAACACCACATCCTCTCGTTTAAGTAAACTGTGCGTGATTTATCCGCGCAGGGGATGGGGAATTGCACCCTATTGCTTTTAGACATTTTTAGATATTTTCAGGCACTTAGGCACATTAGCACGTGGCACGTGCAGATGCATGTGGGTCACTTATAAGAGAAGGGAGCGCATTACGACGGGTGTTAATCTATTCAATCGTTTTGAGTATTTATGACCGGGTGCAATCATGCTCATCAGCAAAAGTAGTGGATTCTGCAAGCTGGGAATTAAAAGTTTAGAAAGCTGGCTGGAGGAGTGTGGGAGTGTGGGAGTGAGGAATGAAAGGGAAGCGAAATCTTCCAGATGTTTAGACGTGATGAGTGACGTGCACGTTCACCAATTTACCATGTACTTCAGTGATGTCTAAAGTGGCTTTTTGGGATTGAGATAAGGACAAGTACAAGTTGAGTATGAACTAGAGTATTGAAATGTTAAGTACTAACATGATTTGAGAGGGCCACTATTAATTACGTGTTAGGATCTTGAAGAAGATGAAAATTCAAGAAGCATTTTTTATCTCTTTGTATTACCGATCATTCTTCGATTTTCTTCTGTAAGAAGATTTCTCTGTCGATTTAAGACCAAAAATCCAAGTCAAGAAGTTTCTCTCCTCTCTGGGTTCGGTAACGGGCCTACGACCTATACGCCACTAGACGCCGACGAGCGTGCAGCGCCTAATTTTAGAACGTCTGGAAATACCTCAAGAACGGCGCGATCGCGAACCACGACGATCCCGAAACGAGTGCCCTCAACATCCAAACATCTAAAAGGCTGAAGAAACAATCGCCAACACGGACGAAAACATTAGTTAGACAATATCCACGGATTACCGAAACACCAAAATCTCCAACAATCAAACTCCCGTTCAAAACGCACCGAAGAACATAAGCATGATTGATTTTGATGGATTTCCATTAAAGTTTTCCATTGGAATACTGTGGTAAATTCCAAATTCTTAACTTGATGAGCTGCTACTTTCCCAAAGCCAAATAAATTACTAACTTGACATGATTTACTCCATTTACTTGCCGCTCACTTAACTTCAAAGCTCAGAGAGAAGCTCCCCAAACATTCTTAGACAGTACGCGGAAAATAGATAATTTCATATTTCCAGAACGCATTCAAGCCAAATCAATAGAATTTTCCTAAAATTACTGCGTTCTCTTCATTTCTTTTTCCTACAAGCCAGTGCACTAATAATGATAAAATAATACGTTGTGGGTACGAAAGTAAATAAATAATTCAATCAAAGAGTGATTTACACAAATGGCTACATTGTAGAAGTGGCGGCGGAGTCCAGTAGAGTTGGAACGTGAAGAGACGCGATGAGAAACAAGTGGAAGAGGAGAAGACGTTGCTCTTGTTTATTATGATAGTTATCGAGACGTAGTGGCGGTGGCGGCGGAGGCAGTAGGAGCAGAGCGCAAAAACCGTGGCGCCCGCGACGCGCGCAGTGAAAATATACAACTGGTTATTTATCGATTGTTTGTTTGCTTTGCCGAAGCAAATTATCCGAGGAGGAGATGAAGAAGGAAGAAAGGATTCATTGATAGGATTGTTTTAAATATAATTAGATTATTTAAACGAGAAAATGTACAACCAATAAAGAACTTTTTCATAGAAATTTATCAGCTCGTATTGCATCTAAGATTTGTCACTGCGTGGGTGTCAACTACGAATGAAGCTTCCAACTAATACTTATCAATTATAGAAAGCCAAGAATAAATTAATTTTTCACAATGAGATGAGATCCAGTGAATCTGATCTAAGTCAAATATGTGCGAATGGTGTTGAGCCATTAATAGAGCGTTACTACAAGTTTACAGGAAGTGACTTGAATGATGAGGCAACTTTTATACGACTCACCAAGAAATGTGAGTCAAATTTGACACTGACTAACTAAAATACGACTACAAATGCAAGTTATTTTGTAGTAAGTAAGTTTCCCGAAGCGCCTCCACCATATTTACGTTCTGGAAAGTTTGAAGAGGTTGAAATGAAGGAAAGCACTTTAAAGTGCTTAAAAGAGCGTGAAAAGTGTGTGATCAGATTACACTTGAGCTGAGTTGAAACGAGTGCATGAAATGAAGTCCGTTCTGTGAAAATGACGGAATTGGCTGCTAAAATAAGAGAAGAAAATGACCTGATTTTTACTTGAAAACGTGGGAAAAAGTTTAACACATGAAATGACACATAAATTAAGTAGCAGAATCTGATACTGAACTTGAATTTAGTATCATGCATTTGTGAAGGGTTTATGATAACCTAAGGAAGTAAAAAATTCGCACGTCGCAATATGATATAAGACATTTCGCAACATCCTGTGCTCCATCATATGCAGGTAACACTGTCGGGGGCGTTTTTCTTGTCTGTCGCAGAGCACGCTGACGGCGACGGTTGTCTGGCCGCTGTGGCGAGCGGCCAAATGATTCACCGATTCGGCGCGTCTCCCTGCCACCCGCTCCACAACTCTACAACTTTTACTACGACCAGTTATTATTAATATTTT
Organism: Diploeciton nevermanni; assembly: GCA_027575565.1. Taxonomy (NCBI): domain Eukaryota; kingdom Metazoa; phylum Arthropoda; class Insecta; order Coleoptera; family Staphylinidae; genus Diploeciton; species Diploeciton nevermanni. Next base: position 3,287,798 of record JAODIE010000005.1, read on the forward strand.
TGGCACCGGCTCAAATTTCACCGGAGTGCAATCACTGAAAATCACACTAAATCTGCATAATCAATATATGAACGCCCTTTTTTGCCAACTGGATAAAATTTTACATTTTGATTTAACTTTCTGCTGACTTGTTAAATAAATAAATAAACACGTGCGTGCGTTCACATGCGTGTGACCCGCATGCATTTCACGCACGCGCCGTCGAGACACCTGAACTATCCTTGATCCTAATTTTAACAGTCCTTATTCTAAATTTTGCATGTACCAGTGTTTCGCACCTTTTGCTTACTTGCTCGCCCGTAGCTTGCTCAAACAAAAGAAAGACGATTTAATGCTTGGTTTACATTCAATACAGAAGTTTTAATAATATTTTTTTCACAAATCGATCGTTTTGAAAAGTGCAACTTCAAAGGAAAATCGACGGTTTGTGTGTCCTATCAACCTATGGATTTAAAAGATGATATAATATTTTGCATAATGTTAAATTGCGGTGTAAACACGAATTTTGGTTTGAAGCACATTTGATGGCAAGTTACGAGTTTAACTTTTAAGTCGCGCACGCAAATTACGATTTTACGACGCTTGCTCGGAAATAAAATCAACTGCTCGATAAAACCGGCATATTTCGATATTTTACAATTGTTCCAAACATTATGGCAACACAAAGTTGTTAGTACATTAATACTACAAGGTTTTCAACTTTAAACTGTTCGAAAATACACGACCGCACGCTTAAAAGTAGCAAATAACACAAATGAGAAATAAGTGCAAATAGAGTTCGCAGCTTTGAAAGGTGCATTTTTGGGACTTTGCAGAAATTTCAAAGCGATTGTTAATCTCGCAAGATGTTGCATATTAAGCAGGTTTTTCTTTGAAGGGTTTTTGAAGTCCACCGATAAATTTAAATAATGACAAAATAACTAAAACAATGGTGTTCGAACAGAACCTTTTCAGGATATATTGCTCGAACTTATGCAACCCATCAGGCACCAAATGACAAACTTCTAGATGCGCCTCTTAGCTCTCACTCATCTGATTTATGTGAAGCATTTTTTGATTGTCCGCGCCGCGGTGGCGGCAGCGCGGCAGTGAGAAGAAAAAGCCGCGCGGCGGAAAAAGCGCCGCTTGCATTAGCCGGGCGGGAAATTAAAATACAATTCGGTCGTGTGTGGCGCGCTGCCGGCCAACGGCGCGCATATTTCCCGCCGGCATCGCTTCATATTTGGCGAAGCGACTATTAACGGATGCCGATGCATTGTTTCAAATTTAATATTCCGCACGCGTGCACCACCTGAAATACATTCCGGGAATTCGGAGCGCGCGCGCGTCGTGTGCGTGCGCGGCGGTGGCGGCATTCGCGTTTTACATGCTTCGCGGTCGTCGTTTTACGTGTTTCTGCACATGGCTGAAGAAGGTGAGGTGGCTGCGATGCGCTCAGGTGGACTTGCGGACCCGCAGCAGTGCGCAGCAAAAAAACGCGCTGTCTTTGCTTCTTCCTTGCGCGCGTTTTTCGCATTTTTCGCATTCCGCCGGCGCGCACCCGAATGCGATTACAACTCGACTAGAGACTAGATTACAACTAAGAAAAATTTACTAGCGATAATAAACTATTGGAAAATCATGCCAATTACCCGAAAACAACTCCACAATGAACCATTGTCTGCTCTTGTTTCTTCTAGTGCCAAAGTTAAGAAAGCCAGAACTAACCAAGCCAGACCAACTCGAGCCGGGAAAGAAAGTGCGCCTCGTGTGTAAAGTCAGAGGCTACCCTGTCCCAGTCATTGAGTGGAAGAAGAACGAGACTGTCCTCTACACCAATCCGAATATTCGTATAACATACCGAGGGTAAGTCTCAGTGAAGCCAAATAAATCTAACCTCTCAAACGCAATAATTGGCACTCGAATGAAATTGACACAATCTTGGTAACGATTCCAAAGCAGCAGAGCCACAGACTGGCCCGACTATCATCAAGGATCAAATGATTGCAATAAATCGGTTTAATTTTAACTTAATTCATACTTTCACACTTGTAACATCTTTAATTTGTGTCTAAATGCAGCGAGGATTTAATTGATCGGTAGGTATTTCAAAACATTCAAAACAATTGCACAAGAGAAGTGATAGTTGAGCTGATTTAAAATTAATTGTTGTTTCTTTGACAGGAGGAAGAGCACACTGGTGATAAGAAGAATCGACGAGCGGGATTCGGGGAGGTACACATGTATTGCCCATGGGGTGGACGACCGAGTGGCGGAGGCGAGCACCGAACTGCGGATAGCTAATAGTAATAGCCATGGTATCTCTCTGCACATATTTTCCAATCGCTCATTGTGGGAAAATTAAACTCAATTATTATTTTATTCAAGTTTCAACTAACTATATGAACAACAAAATATATTTCAAAAACGTTTAGAATCAAGTAAAAATTTATGATATTTTAGTAGAATGAAACACAAAATCATTTAATAAATTAATTTCCCCATTTAGTAGCGATTTCTATTAACAGACAATTGATTGTTTTGCCGTTTACTTCAAAGAAAGTTTTGTTTTCATGTTTTTCAATCGAAAAGAATCTACACGGTAATATTTAATAATTCTGCAATTATTTAGTCTGTTGCTTGTTTAAATCCGTTAGGTTCATAACAAAACCCGCGAAATTGTTCGTGGTCTGGCCGTGAAAAAAGTCTATAAAAAACGTTTGTTTTCTGCGCCATGCGTAACGACTATATACTATACTAGTCGATGACAACGGATGAAGGTGACTGCCGAATTATACAAAATTAAATAGGATTAAAAATACAATACGCGTAGACAATTGGTTCAGATTTATGTAACGGCATGCCGGAAATAAAAGGATTACTCACTTATACTCCATGAAGGAAAATGTTCGGCACCAGAGCAATCAAGACACTGTTAATTAAACGGAGAGCAAAATATTAGTCATTTTAATTTGATTTATTGGCATAAATTTATGTGAAAACCGTATTAAAATGCCCCGAACGTTAATTCGTCATATATCACATCACGCGTTAACCGACGAAGACTGACTACAAGTTGACCAATTCATCTACTTGCGCAGATGGGCTAAACACAGATAAGGCAACACACCCAAGAGATAAACTGGATTTATCAGTGATTCTTTTCTTATCGCCACTGCTGGCGAAATCGCTTGTTTACTTCTACACGCTAAGTAAAATTCGAACAAAACATCGAATGAATTTGAACTATATGGAATAAAAATAATTATTTTCATTCGAATAACTAACGCGAAAATTGCATAAACTGCAAAGATAGTATTTGTAACCCGACGCCAAAACGATGAAAATCTTCAGATGAGATCAACGCTTCTTTCACAATGCACTTGGCACTGTGACAATTACTCAGTTACATGAAATGAATATTCATTTCCCACTTTCTGCGGTGCGAGAAAATAAGAATGTTAGACTACTTGCCAAATTCTTCATGAAATATTATGAGAGAAGCCGGTGTTAGAAATGTTGACTGCGTGAAAAACATGCAAACAAATCAAACTAAATCTGAAATTAAATGAAATTACATTGATTTACACTATATTTATTTACATTGTGTGCGGTCAAATCACGGGTCTATTCAGATATTTTAAAAGGTGATTGATGTGTGATTAATTGATTGTTTTAATTTCAGAGGAAAAGTGTGACAATAACTTATTTTGTCTCAACGGCGGCACTTGCAAAAACATGCGGGATCTTAAAGAGCCTTATTGCATGTAAGTAAGTTAACCTTTTTGCAAAGACGTCTTTTGTTAATTCTTGCGGATTTTCCAGATGCAGCGAAGGATATCGGGGTGAAAGATGCGACCAGAAACAAATCCTCGAGCCGCAACCAAGTAAGTCTGACGTCAGCACGTGCGAAAAGCATGGCGTCCCGGCGCACATGTGCCGATTGCGCTGATCTTAAAGCAATTTTAATTGACAAATTAACGCACCATGTAAATTTCCTTTCATTCGGCGTTCCGCCTTTGGTCGTCTAGGATTTTTGTACATACACGTGAAACAATCTTTGTAAAGATTTCATTGAGAACAAACTGTCACTCAATCACTTTGTACATTTGTAAAAATAAGTAAAGCTATCACTAAACAATCCTACTATGATAAGACTGTTACTTTTACTAAATTACCGTCATTACGATATTTTGCGATTGAATTGAATTCATGAGGTGCACTGGATTTAAGTTTCACGGCGCGCAGGGTGTTCCAGAAGCGACTAATTTGTGACTTTAACGATAAACTAATCATTTATGAATATTTTAAACACAAGTATTAAATTATTTCCATTATTAAGCATCTCTAGGCACAGAGATGCAGTATGTGCAGCAGCTTGAATGACCCTCAAAGATAGCAGATTTGCAATTTAAAACATTTAAATGAATAATTGTATAAAGTCATGTAGATACATTCATTATATTTTTAGTCAATAGACATATTATATATTTATTTATTAACAATTGCCGCGATGTGGATGAATTTGAAGAAGTCTAATACTCACAACAAATTTAATATTTGTAACAAATAAAAATAAATAAATCAAACATTGATTACAAAATGAAACTAGTGTTGTTTTTCAGGTAATGTCCTGGTTTATCTTTCTGTTTCAGTTGGTTTTAAGTTTCAGTTTTTTTATTTGCAAACAGACTCAGAACTAAATTGTTGTTGATTTGCGACTAATTGGTTGTTGGTTTTGATTCGTTTGGCACATTTTTTGTGCGGGTACGTAAACTGTGTAAGTTTTACATCTATTTTATTTATGCTAACACAAGTAAGCAATTCATGAATTGTTGAAATTGTTGTTTAATTGTCTGTTGTTTGCTATCCCGTTTACTAACTCTGGACTAAACTCTCACTGTGCATCTTTAAAATACAACACTTTTGTACAAAGGAATTTAATACAATATTAAATAAATCGAATAAAAAGACTACGTAAAAGAGAAAAGAAGTTTGTTGTGAGTCTTAGAATGTAGAATTAATGTCTAATTAAACATCTCGCATGTTGAAATAATAATTTGAATTAATTAGTTTAATACACTGAATCATTGTTTAAATCGTCGTATTGCTCTTAGCAGAGCATACAGCGCGGTTTTAAACCATTTTTAAAATCGCATCCGGTAGGATTGATAATGATCGTAATTATACCCCATTACTATGTAAATGTCATCAAATAAGAGTGTGGAAACTGCAATTAATTATTGTTTATGTGGTTCTGTTTTAGGTTTTATGTACGAAGATGATTAATGTTTCCCAGCAACATTAAATTCAAGGGTAGGACAAGATGACAACGAAATGCAACGACTCAGTTGATTTAAACGGAAGGAATGATGGAATGTTGATACCAAAGATAACAATGTCTACATCTATATTTCTACAATCTGCTTATATATTACCTGAGATGCTAAATACTCACTAAATTATAAGTAAAATTTCAATTGACCGATCCCAAACTTTCAAATTACTTCATTTTTACTTTGTTATCCCAGCCAATTTCCAACTTGTAAATATTTTAAACTTGTAAACCATTAAATGTGGTATAATTATGAGTGTTTTAAACTTAAAGTTTTGAAAAAAAAAAAAAAAAACAATTCCACATTATCTCGTATTTATATATATATATATATATAATAAACCAAGTTTTAAAGTAACACTCGCATAATGTGATATTCTCTTCTAATTTAAAAAATAAAAACTTCATATAATAGGAGTTAGTAAGTTGGACGGATGGTGTGTAGAAGTTGGTAGAAGTTAAATATTGACGCTGTTCAAGAATCTGAATGTCTATTAAGAATCTGCAGCTTTTAATTGTTTACAAATAAATTACTGAATTGTATATTTGTCAAGCTTGTACCGATGTAAGATAGTATTACTGTAATATTTACAAACGCTATATTTGGCTAGAATTAGGAGTATGGAGTAAATAGCGATATTTTTAATGGAACGAAACTAATAAATTATATTACTGATGCTAATATATGCTCACTAATTTCATGTTGTAGACAGAGAAAGCCAAAGCCTAATGCCATCATTACAAATACCATAATAAATAAACAAAAATAAACAACTCTAACTTCAAGCATTAACGCTGTCTGTTTGAGGGCAGCACAATGCAGGCCCACCTTGATGAAAGCGCAATATTTGCAAATAATTGATTTTGACTCCAGCGAAATAAAATTGATTAAGAAAGAAATGATGCTTTATAATACGACCATAATATAACCTTAATTTTGCATGTCAAATTTCTACGTTTTTTTTATGTAATAATCTCGCTCATAGAGCCGGTTAATTTGCATTGAAATCCGTAATATTTCAATTTCTGCTTTGACCAGTTGTTCAAGAAAAATGAAAAATACACTTGTAGGGAACTCGTACGGCCAGTGTTAGAACTAGAGCTAAGTAATTTAATTTTGTACCTTTCAAAATGCAGATCGCAGCACCTTCCAATCTCAAATGTGGAGAATCTGGAAGATACAAACGTTGTTAATCAATATGAATAAAGTGTGTAATATTATAATATATATAATGTATATCACTTTATTTTTTATATACTTATTATACACCTTTTCGTTTAATTAGAATGCATTGTTTTTCATGACGAACCTTGTCAAACAACACCTCACATTTTGCCATGTTTCAAAACATGTTGCAAACTAAAATTATTAGTATCCAGTATGTACAATATAAAAAACCTAATCCAAAAAAGCTCTCCATTCGCCCAAATCATCTCATTTCGCTGTTCGCAATACGTCCGTTGTCTTTGTGTCGGTAACAATCACCAACGTCTTCAGAAATATATTTTCGCCATGAATAAGGCATATCTCAGACATAAATCATCCATAGATGGTGATAAATTCGATATTAGTTTTCAACTAACCGATCCTCAATTTAAAGTGGATAGAAATTTCAATTTTACCAGAAGTCTGAATGAGAATGTATCAGCATTTCTTGGTAGAGTTACAACTAATGTTGAAAAGGTCTATGCAAAGAGTATGAGGAAGAAAAAAGTGAAGAAATCAGAAAATGGCTTAGCAATATGTGAAGCTAAGGAAGGAGGTACGCCAGTCATTAATGTAGGGCTTTACATAAATCATGTGAAAATTGACAGTGATGCAATTTGTGAAACAGTCTTCACAGAAACCAACAAAGTTACATTAAAACTCTGTAATAAGGAGTTTGAAATACTTGTGAATGCTCCATATATTGAGAATATCACACTGCCAAGTTTCATGTTAGCCACATTTCCAGTGTATCCCCAGAAATTTGAAGCATTGTATGTTGATAAGGAGTTGTCCACATTTACTTGGTACAAGTCGTTTGATAAGAAGAATTGGGAATTCTTAAGTAGTGGTTATATTGTGATTCCTAACAGTGAATCTGTTGGACACTATTTAAAGTTGGTTGTGATACCAATGAATTCTCATCATGAAGGTCCTATGCTTGAAGTAATATCAGATAATGTTATTGTAGCAGGTCCAGGGAAGTGTCCTTTTGAGAGGAGACAAGAAGCTACACAACAAAAAAGTGCACCTAATGAGTAAGCAGCACTCTGCTGCAATGTATTAAAAAATAATTGTCATTTTTTAGGTTTCGAGTGGTATCATATAATATTCTAGCTGACTTATACTGTGATCAAGAATTTACCAAGACACTCCTCCACCCTTACTGCCCCACATTTGCCTTAGACTTGGACTATAGAAAACAACTTTTTATCAAAGAACTTTTTGGATACAACAGTGACATCATTTGTTTACAAGAAGTGGACAGAAAAGTGTTTAATCATGATTTGCATCCAGTTATGGACAGAGAGGGTTTTAGTGGAGAGTTTTGTATCAAAGGTGGTCAAGTAGCTGAAGGTGTTGCGTGTTTTTACAGAAGGAAACAATTTAAATTGTTATCAAGTGAGAAACTACATCTTGCTAATTCACTTGAAACTAATCCAATTTTTGCTGCTTTTGTAACTGCAATCAACAACAACACAAAGTTAAAGCAAAGATTCATGGAGAGACAAACTGTCACACAACTTCTAACTCTAGAATGTCTGGAAACCATGAACTTGGTTGTTGTGGCCAACACACATCTCTACTTTCATCCAGATGCAGATCATGTCAGATTGCTACAGGGAGCAATGAGTATCAAATATGTTGAGGAACATGTTAAGCAGTTACAGAGCAAGGTAAACTTTTCTTACATAGTAATAAACCATCTGTTACAACTATTTTGTTGCAGAGCAAGAATAAGAAGGTTGCAACTGTTTTCTGTGGAGACTTTAACTCTGTTCCATCATGTGGAGTTTATAAACTATTCACAGAGGGGCAAATTGACAGTGACTTTGTAGACTGGGCAAGCAGTAAGTAATTAAATTAAACTTAATGTTTTAATCGCTAATTGTCAGCTTGATTCAGATAAAGAGGAACAAGTCAAGGATATGAATCTCTCACACTCCTTGCCTTTGAAAAGCGCGTGTGGAACACCAGCTTATACTAATTACACAACTGGTTTTGCTGATTGTTTGGACTACATTTTTTACGACACAAAAGTACTGCAAGTGTCGCAACAAGTGCCAATGCCTAATAATGACGAGCTGATAAGACATACCGCTTTACCAAGTGTGGTTTTTCCATCCGATCACATATCACTTTGTGCTGATTTGAAGTGGACACAGGGAGAAATATGTGGATCAACAGAAAATACGATAAAACGATACTGATGAAAGCTGACCGAGGAAATCATTCAAAACTATCAGAGAACGTAGAATTATTTGAGAGAACACAGAAAAATAATGATTCTAATGTAGATATTGATGTAGACGAAAATTTCAGCTTAGATGAGACAAAGAAAAGTTAAAGTACGTTTTTGTTAGTGAACGGGATAAATGTGTTTGTAAATTGACATATACATACCTGGAGGCACATATTTTCTAGTTTTATTCAGTTATCACTACTTAATTACTTGTTTTAGTTAATTAGTTTATAAGCACTAAATTAAACGTTTGCAAAACTGAATGAAACAAATGAAAAAAAACAAGATGTCCGTTTTCTTGGTGTCCCCAGGGACGCGCCAATGCTGCCATCCTAAAAATGTGAGCGTACATTTTTGGTTACATTGAACTCAAAATTTATCGCATGAATCGTTAAATAGTGCAGCGCAATAAGTTTAAACTTAGTTTGAGGTTGAATGACTTTGGAATAATCTAATTTTGTTTATCTGTGAACAAAAAGAGGTGTTATTATTAAATGCTATGCATATATTCCAAGCATTTGAGGAAGTAATTAGATCGCAACACTCGTTATACTGCTGATCAGTTTCTTGTGTCCTATTTTCGGCGTGCCGCGCGCAACCATCGGCAGCGCGTAGTTATGGATTTTCGCAGCGTGAACACCCGCTCGGAATCAGATGCAAGGTCAGTGCAAGGCGCTCTACCAACTAGCAGACCGTGAAGTGGGTGAGATGTAGAATCTCGCGCAGTGCGTATCGATTCGATCAATACCGGTATTACAACGACGATTACACAGTCACACATGGCTCATACGGATCACAACCGATTACCAGCGGATGAAAATTTAAGTGAAAACAGTGCAATTTACTTACTACTACTCACCACCAGCTTACAACAGTCAAAACACAAACTCAAAGGGCATAGAACAAGTGCAAATTAGTTGTAGATAAATGAAACTAGCAACGGAATACAAATTAAGTGAAACTAGAATTTACAATCAATGAAACTTGTTTCTCAACAACTAGCGTTAAACAACAAAAAACAGTTGATAAGTCAGCTGTTTCATCTCTATACTCCATATTTCCTTAGGATAATTGAAAACGACCAAGAACTAGAGGAACTATAACATTACTCCAAAAACAAGCAGGTGACTCGAATTTCAACAGTATAAAAGCACCTAATAAATAACACCGTCAATTTGTCAACACTTTTAGCAACAAATGCATCAATTCTCAATGTCTGATGCAGTCACACAGTGTCGGCGACAAATAAACAAGTAAAATCATGTCGTCGACCTCAAGCGGAAGCTCTGTCTCCACAGCACCATCATCATCACCAGCACTGAAAGGAAAATGCCACCTCAACTCCGACGGCAGCGTCTCTCTCGCGGACATCATCACATCATTCCACTCCTCAATCCGCGAGGAACATGCCTGGGCACTGTGCTACCAATGTGCAAATTTCTTCATAGGCAACTTGCAAACAGATCACAGAGCTACCAGTTATTTGGTAACTGACATGCGCCATGTCTTCTTAAAAGCTGATGGCAATCTTCATCTCAACACTTTGTACCCGCACAAAGTTGAAGACAACAGGAAGCTGATAACCAATGAGCTAGAGTTGATCAATGGGCTGGGCTGTATAATCTACAATGCTTTGGACCAAGGCACTAATCATGGTGAGGAGAGGACAATTAGTAATGATCTGGAAGACTTGATCAATGATATGGTAGTGTGTGAGCCATGTTTTCATTCTGAGACTGATGATGAAGGCATTGAAAGGGATGCTGGTTATCCAGAGTGCAGTGATGAGGCATCATCAAGGCAATTTTTGAATCATATTCCTTTGCATAAAGTCCTTGAAAGGTAATAAAAATATTTCTATTGGTACATAATCTACAGTCTATACTCTAATCGTTTATTGTCGTTTTTGTGGTTCTATGGGGCAGATGTGAGAAGCATTTAGGTAAATTAACAAAAATAGAAGCTGAGTCACACTATAGAGCAGTAGTCAAAGCTCTAGTTGCAGAAGCTTTGGAGTTATCAACGTTTTTGGAGAGTGTAGCATCAGGGATCAATGCCAGAAATGGAGATAACACTAACACGGACTTGGAGCAGCTGCAATTTGCTGACTGGGCTCGATTTTGGGTGCAGGTCATGTCTGAATTACGGCGGGGATTTAATTTAAAGAAGGTGAATTATACAAAGGCGCCGATTGAGTACGAATTGACGCCGTATGAGATTCTCATGAAGGATATCAGAACATGTCGATATCAGCTGAAGAAGATAATGGTGAGTTTGAAAATGTGCAGCAATTCAATAATGCATGATCTGATTGTTTTGTTTCTTTTCTGGGGTGAATAGATTTCTTTCTGATTAAGTTTTGTTGTTTTTCTGGTGTTTGCTTAATTTCCGGCACTCATATTCATTTTCTAAGCAATCAATATACCGCATTTTAGGTAAACGACGATGTTCCAAAGGTTAACAAAGACGCCAGGGCAATTATCCTCGATTTTATTCGCTCACGCCCACCCCTTAAAAAGGCCTCCGATCGCAAACTGCCTCCTCGTCAATACACCTACACCCCGCGCGAACAACTCATGCATTCAATACGCAAAGGTCGCAAACTGCGCAAAACCAAATTTCCGCAGTCGCCAACAAAAGCACGCCACTTACATTCCACCAACGACAACATCGACACAACTCCGCGACGTCTCATAAAGATCGACTTGGCTCAACTAGACGACGATGATGACGATTCAGACGACAGTTCTGAATCTTGGTGCGCACCTGAACTCGCGCGACTGGAAGGACTAGAAGAAGCTGCTGTTACTCTGGAGCCTTACGACTTGGCGTTGGAGACACCTTCACGGCCAGCACCGCGTCGACATTCACTGAGTGTGTGTTTGGAACCCAATATGACTTTGGGAAGTCAAAGTGTTCCACAGTCCAGACCCTGCTCAAGGCAAAGCTGCGCAAGCAGTGATACTCTGGATGGAGTGTCAGTGCAACTCCCACCGGAGTTGACGAAAGCTTTAGAGGATAATTCCGCGTCGAAGCCATGGCACGAGAATGTAAGTCTAGAGGACAGACTTGCGTTAACTCTCGAGGAGTTTGTTCATATTAGAATAGTGCTGACAAAGGCAGAGTTGGAGGCATTGCCTGTTGAAGGGCAAGTGAGAGGGGATGTTGAGAGTAGAAAGGTTTGTTTCCTCTGTCTTAAAACGAGATTTCGTATCCTGGGGCCGTGGGGACAACGGTGTAGTCTCTGTAAGCGAACTGTGTGCTCAAAGTGTTACTCGAAGATGAATATTCCAATGGAGCACTATTCAAGTAGGCCTGTTGTATTGCTCAGCCCAAGTATGATGTGTACACCTGAAGAAGAGTATTCCAAAGTATTGTCTCCAAATTTGAATAATAGTAAAAGTAGTGCTAGTTCTAGTCCGCAGCCGAGTCCTTGCAACTCAAGGCCATCATCGTCGTTGGACAGATTTAGGTCCAAGGCTTCGGCAGCAGCGAAAACAAAAGGTAATCAGATGTTGGTCTGTCATGATTGTAAGATGATGGTGCTGCAGATTATCAAGACAGGGCAAGCGAATCGCAGTGCCATCAGGAATAAACATTTGCAGAATTTGACGTTGAATCTAGAGCCGGTTTTCACTGTGCAGTGATGCAAGGCGATTGAAACGCAACACTTCCAAAGTATTATGAGTTAATCAACACAAATATAACACACTATAAGGTAATGTGCAACATACGGAAAACACACAAAACTATGTATATTATAACAAGAAGAACAAAAGAAACCAAAGTGATTAACAAAGTTAGACATAGTTTTAAAGTCTTAGAAGCAAATAACTTTAGTTGTTTGGTTTGAGGACATCTAACGAACGAAGACAAATGAAAATGACATTAAGAGGGCTGTGTTTTAATTATTTTTACATTTTCCCTATCACTAAGTCTGCAAATTTTAGTCTTTTTTTGGTCTTCAGATCGTAGATTAGAAGGATTAAGTCTCCGCTAAGCTATAAAATGAGTCAAATTTAATTTACTATTAAGCATCTATCGGAACGAAAGAAACATAAATATTGCCGATTGTAATCGCAACCCCGAAGACTGTAAATATGAATGATGTTAAAGAGTGTTTTTTTTTAAAGAGCTCGTTTTTTGCGATGAAAATACACCGAAAGATCATCTGGAATCTTTGTAGAATTAACTGTAAATTCCTAGAATGTATTATTGATTGATATTATTGCGGAATTTAGTTTAATTTCTTGTTAAATGGCCGTAAAAAAGGTGTCTGGAAGAGCGGCCTAGGCTTATTTTCAACTGGACAAAAATACACACATGATTTGCATGCACGAAACTGATGGAAATTGTTTAATAAGTACGGTTATCACCAACATTTTGATGTTTCTAGTTATTATAGACAGGAGACTTACGGACGTGATTGCTGGTGCTTCTCGCACATTCAAATCATCGCCTATCATTTTCATGTTCATGTAGACAGAGTAGCGAACAAACCCTGTTATCACTGTCTGATCAAAGTTTATCTGCTGTTGAAAATTTATAACATATATTTATGACACAGTCAGTCAATGAGATGTATAATCGATGAAATTATATCAAGCACAAGAATTCGCTAATAAACAAATTCATGTGTCACCTAAGATTACGAAAAACAATTTGTCAGTTGTAAGAGTGCGTGTTGACTGTTAAACAAATAAAATAATGTTAAGGGCGATAAAAAACTACAATCACAACCTTCAAAAGGAAGTCACCAAAGATAAATTGCCATTCGCAGTTTTCTAGCGCTGAACGAAAATAAAGGTACCCTCGAGTATTCGACCCAATAAGAAAATCATCTCATGCTACATCGCGTTTCTTCCAAGCAACAATATAATGCCCAAAGGACGTCAAAAGGAACATAAAGAATAAAATCCTAAACACAAGCAAATCTCTCAATCCGTCATTACTACTAAAAGAAAATTTTCAGAATTTACTGGAGATACGAAAGGTAAAATAACAACCAAGCAACCTCAGCTTTTCAACTTTTTTTGATACAAATAATAACCTGATACCGCAGATGTGTTATAATAATGTTAAAATTCTATAACCCGTGGTAAAATGTTATTTTTTCGCTGGCGCCGCCTTCTTGACACTCTTAGGCTTCTTCTTCTTGTCCTTAAGAATCTGCGCTCGTCGCTTGGCCTGCATCTTGGCGGACCTGATGACGGGATGATCAGCGGGCAACTCAACCTATATAAATCACAAATTTAGCAAAAAAATCGTATCTGAAATAGCGGTAAATTTTGCGCAATTATTCAGATGTGAATGTCAACGAGTAATCATGGTAAATTCTCATAACCCAGTGCTCAAAAACATGTCATCATAATAAAATTAATTTCGTTGCTCGAATTGTTGATCACTTACGCCACTCTTCTTTGCATGCTCTTCTTCCTTTAGAAGCGCACGTTTCCTGGTAGCAAGGATAGCTTGCCTCTTAAGGACAGCAGAGTATGGATTCAACTTCAGCATAGCCTTAGCGTTGGTAATAGGATTGAGACGACGCACGCGACGTACAACCTTCTTCCTAAAATCGACAAATTAGCTCAATTAATAAAACCCTAAAATGGATATAGAGTATGAAACATTAAAGAAATTTCATATCTCAACAAGTAATCAAATGTCATAACCCAATGCACTAAATTAAAATAAGTTTCATCACTAGAAAGAACAACATGAAGTCGACACGAATAGAAGGTAGAAACATACAGTGGCGCGCGAAGAACACTCTTGATTTCGTCGCTCTTCAGCAATTTGGAGAGGTCAGTGTTGGTCATCTTAGGCTGAGGTAAGTTATACCCCTTCTTCTCTTGTGAGTTGCTTTTCCAGGTACCGAAAAGTTTGTCCAACTTCTCGAAAGCAGACTGTGTCCAGATGACAAAACGACCGACGTGACCACCAGGGGCGAGCTTGAGAAGATTTAGTTTATCAACGCTGATAAGGTCAATGCCGGGGATGTTGCGGAAAGCGCGGCGGAGACCCTGATCCTTGTGATAGACGATCAGAGGGCCACGACGTTGGATGCGGCGACGGTTGCGCATCTTACCTTTGCCAGCGCGGAGGCGTTGAGACTTGTAGACCTATAGAAACAATCATCTTATAACCAACTGTTCTATATTAAGTAGTCAAGGAGAATTATGCGATGATAGGTAATCAGTATTTGGAATTGGTAAAATCATGAACAAAATCATAAACACGGACCAAAAAAATTCATCATAAACACATGTTGGGTAAAATTATTTATGAATGATTTACCTTCTGAATATCGGCCCAAATTTTAGCCCTACGCAAAAAGATAACTGCCTGCTTGGTCTTGGTCAATTCCTGAATCTTGTCAGAAACAACAAAAGGCAATTCTGGGACCTGATCAATGACATGCCCCTTGCTCATGACAAGCGCTGGGACGCCAGAAGCAGCAACAGCAGAGGCCAGAGCGTAACGACGTTGGTTAATGTTGATGCGACGATGCCAACGGCGCCATGGCTTAGTTGGAGCAAACATGCGACCACCACGGCACATGTTACCGAAAGCGCCCTGGCCGGACCTGTGAGTACCACCACCACGAACACGTGGAATACGGGCAACAGCACGGCCAGTACCCCATGACTCAGCAGAAGTCTGATGACCTAGAATGAAATGAATGGATTACATGTAAATAGGTTAATGGGTGTAATCACTGACAATATCAGCAGCATAGACTAAGAAACCCCATCATCATAAAGTAATGCGTAGCGGGAACAGAATAAATATGAAAAAATGTTTACCTGCTTTTTCACTGACAGAGTAAGGTTGGCGATGGTTCATAGACATCTGCTGATGTACAAAGTTGACTACATCAGGGCGAATGGGTGCCTTGAAGACTGAGGGAAGTCCCAAAACTTTGTCTTTCACTGCCTCGGATTTCTCCGTGTAGATGCTCACCAACGGGCGAGCCGTAGATAAAGACTACAAGCAGAAATAAAACAACAAATTACTTGGCATATCATGTCAACTTATATCAAGTTCATATAAAGTAAAGATCAGAGCTTTTGTTGATTATAGTCATGAACAAATCATAAACACGGACCAAAAGCAGATCATCATCATCATATCTCAGCTATTCTTAAACCGCATCCCAACAATTGTACAGTTTCTGAAGCATGTTTATAACATATGTAAATACAACTTGCTTATAACCTCTAACCATCCACCGCATTTTTCTTACCAAATACCTCCGCACCCTCGCAACACATTGTTTAGTTGCTATAATATCTCAAAACATTAATTTGGAAAGTAGTATAACGGTGAGTTATCGCATTTAAGCAGTTTAGAAATAATAAAACACGTGGCCTCCCGCATTCTGTACTCACTGAATGTAATTGGGCGCATGAAATCGTAGTATGCAGAATCATGCGATTTTAACGAGATTAAATCGACGAATTTTGTAGCGCACGTGTAGATACTTGAAGAGATGCCGATTAAATGAAAATAACACTTACCATTCCTGTGATTTACTTATAACTAGCTCTTCTCATACATTAGCACATCAAGCGAACTCTGCGTCCGCCATGAAAAGGAAGTATGGGGCGGCCATCGCGCATCACGTCGGTTTTTAGGGGAATTGCCGCTAGAGACGCTTGATTTTCATTTGGATATTGACGTAATTTAATTTAAAAAATTACGACAAATAATATAGTGTTTTTTAAAAATAAATTAATAACAAATTCAATATAAGAAATTATTATGTTATGGTGTTAAAGAATATTTGTTTCAATATATAAGTTAATTATGTTGCTAAACACGTATCAATTTAAGTCTTTATTCCGAGTCACTAGGTGCCGCTACCTACCTACTATATTGACCCAATTCAAAACGGAACGAAGAGAGTTATTGATAAAACAATTTCTTTCGAAAATAAAGTAAATAACAAATTTTGTTTTTTAAATATAATTTTGCAATTAATTACTAATATAATGTTTGCATCAGACACAATTTGCAGCAATATTATATCTTGCTGTCTACCACAAGAAAACCGTAAAAATGCCTGAGAAACAAATTCAAAGTGATAATCCCTGTTTTTCAAGTGATTGTGAAGTACATACATTACGGACATTATCTTTAAAGTGCATTGTTGTCAATTGGGAAGGTAATATTTTCATTTGAAATGAGTGTGTCCACTAATAGTCATTATCACATTGCAGAACTCAAATTGATAAACGAATGTATCGTTGATGAAGATGCCAGATACATTCTGGACAATTTACCTATAGATTTACCTTTCAATCTTGGCATTAAATATATATTTGATGATTTGTATTGGCGTCGTGCTTTTCAAGTACGTTGGCCGGGTGAAATGTTATCTATGAAGCCTGTGAAATTAGACTATGAGATACCAAATCAATTCATCCGCAAATTAGATAAACATAGCATAAATGAAAATAGAACTGTTATAAAAATAAACACATGGAAGTGTTTTTATGTGGAAAGATACCTTCAGGACTTTTTAGAGCATCTAAAACCTGAAGATTATGATGCAGAACAGGTGGGACTACCACCGGTAGACATGCAACGGCATTAAAAGATTAAGTAAACAATGATTTGATATTTGGATTGTAGGTGAAGAAATTGGTGGATCTAAGCAGAGATTACATCATTCGCTTGAAACTAAATCAGCTGCAGGCACCTGCCGAGAACGACGAACAGCGCATTCCACTTCAAACCGTTCTGCCGGCACTCATTAATCTCAAGCAATTGACTATATGCGTCAAGCAAGTAATACATAACAACGCATTTGCATGATTATATTGATGACCTTGTCTTTATTTGGTAGACTTATGCAGGAAATAATTTTTCGTGGCATATTCTTCAGACCACTACAAAAGATGTGCAGAATCTTAGTCGGGGATTGGAAAAGTGTGATTTGGATAGTCTAAGGTAACAGAAAGTTATCAATACCATGTAATTAGTCATTTAATTAAAGGTATTTGTCATTAGAATTGTAAACACCGATATAACATGCAATAAAGTCACAATGATTACATATCACTTGACTACCAATAAAAATCTGCGAGTCTTGGACTTTTCCCACTGCAAAATTGCTGATCAAGGTACAATTGCCATTTGCCGATTGTTAATTGATCTGCCATACTTGGAAGAGATGAATTTGATGAACAATTTTATAGGTAATCATGGTAGTTCTCTATTCTAAACTGAGCTAAGCAAAGAACATTGTTGTTTTTAGATTCTAAAGGCTTTCAGTTTCTCTCTTTTACGCTAACAAAACCAGAAATAAGTTTGAAGCGATTGCATTTAAATTTGAACAAGTTGACAACAATGTCGGGAGCAAATTATTTAGCTACAATGCTTATGAAGAATACGAAATTAACAGAACTAAATTTGGCGGCATGTGGATTCATTTCAAGCAATATTGAAATGCTGATCAAAGCGTTGGAAACAAATAAAACCCTGCTGAAGCTTGATTTGAGTAATAATTTCATATCGCAGGTGAGTCAATACGATGCTTAAAAATACGGTGTTTAAAAACTGCTAAGTTTTGGATTTGAAAAATAAATAAATCGGCGAGTTAATTCGAAAAATCGCCGAAATCTGATTGAAGCAGGATAAGCTTTGACAACTTCCACATTTTCTCGAATTTTGATCCAAGCTTGGCAGCAGATTTTAAAGGGTGAAAATCTATACAACTTCACACTAATCGTGAATAGTGTTATAATAAGTAAAATTCAAAAAAGTTTTAATTAAGAATTAATCGATGCGTGGCTATAAAATGCAATGTCGTATTAAAGTATTGTCCAGTGATTGTTCTGGGTGGCCATATTAGCGGTAGAATGCAATTGTATTTTTGATCTGTAATAGCCAGCGACACCGGATATACTCAAATAGCATTATTTTCATGGCATGCTAATCGGCATCTGATAGACCTACAAATTAAATAATACATTAACGTCTTATTATTTCTAATGTTTGCTCATTAACGTTATGATTTTCTGTTTAATTGTCCTCTATTCAAAGAAACTGCTATTAATATTCCATATGGTTGAAGTGTTTTTTCTTTTAGTCAAATGGTAATTCTTTTTTGGAACTCTTGAGCGTCAAAAATCGAAGCCTTCAAACGTTGGATCTACGCATGACTGGATCATCTCCACGAATTATGTCGGCAATCGATGATGTATTGAATGATCCACAGCGTAAATCATTTCGGAATATATTTAGAAGGTCAACCAAGTCAACTTTAATAAGTCAACAATCATTGGATAAGAGAAATACAATTAGAGAAGTTGATTTCGCTGTTACTCAAATCCAAGCAAATGAACATAAAGAAGAGAACCAAATTCCCAAGTTTGAAAATATTCAAGAACTAGATTCAACGATAAACGGCGTTTATACTTCGTATTTAAATGAAAGTAAAGAAATTGCTAATGAACAGAGAATGTCGTGAAATTATATGAATAGAAATTAGTGAAGGAAATTGGGAGAAACATGAAACTATTGAATAAATTACAGTGGTAAAGATAATTACGTTGTATTATCATCTACGTATTCATTAATTTGTTGTTAATAGTTATTGGTTAACCTTTCCTCTTTTGATTATGCAATTAATTTATCTTCAAGTTCAAATCAATTTATCTCTTTCCCTAATATTGTCAAATAAAACTAATTTATGCATTACGCTGAGAAATGCTTTTCTCGTATTCATTCAGAATTTATGGTTGTCTCTTGGGTACTTCAACAAAACATTGATGACTCATACGCAAGTTACTTGAATTCCTTGCCCATTTTGGAATTTCCAAGATTATATTAATATGAATTAATTTAAGTCAAGTTCATTCGATTCAAAAAAACTTCATATCCAAGTAAATTAAATGGCTCTATAAAACAAACAAACTGTAAACAAACAATACTAAATTCAAATAACGTAATTTTAAGTTTTACAAAGTATTACACTTTGACAAGACCCTTGTTTCTGAAAAAAGTTTAACATTTCAATAACAAAACCGCCTGTGACTGATTTCGAAGAATTATTTACGTTTTGAACGGCGTTATTACCGTGTTTATATCATATCTCATTAAAATTCCGTTTCTATAATTTGTATTCTAAGCTGTTCGTCTTGCACAACCTGTAAAAACCTCATCCTTACATCGCGATTTAAGAAAACACATCTAAAAAAACCGGCTTTGATTCAGTCGCTTAAATCTCAACTCGATGAATTGTCATCCGTTGTCTGATTTGCTAATCAACACGGCAAGATCACCAACAGATTATATAAATACGCCAGCCGCGAACGATGCGGATCTCATTCGTGGTGGGATATTTCAAGAGTAAACAAGTGCGGAGTGTGTGGCGATAATCAACCATAATTAGCATAATTACAACGATAGACTACTAATAAAGTAATAAGTAGATGTACGATACGTTTTAACAAAATGACAATGGAATTTAAGTTGAAGAGATTGATTGTAATTTGTGTTTTTACATCGGTCTTAATTGATCCAAGTGAGTTTGCACCTTCATAAATTCATAATATTTAATTAATTTCTTCGTGCACAGGTACACAACATGGCTATTCTCACACACATTCCTCGTCTCAATCAGGTGCCTACAGTGCATCATCATCATCAGGTAGGTACATATAGATAATAAGAATTAATGAGTAAAATTAAATTTTCATCTATTTTAGCATTCAGTTCCAATGGGCACGTTGATCAACAATCCGAGGATTTAATTAAGGATATTGCTAAAGACCTGACAGATATTTTATCCCAAGCTGGAGCTGTTTCTGGAAGTAGTGGATTTGCAGGCGGGTATGGAGGTAGCGGAGGTTTTGGAGGAGGATATGGCGGTGGTTATGGAGGTAGTTACGGAAGTGGATCACAAAAGCCTTGTTCTAAACAAGGTGCTTGCTCTGGTGAAGGAAAATTCTATGTAACCATAGACGGTGTTCCCGGTCCAAATGGGTCACCATCTCATGACTTAGTCATTTCAACTAGACCTGTACCATCTGAATCTGGCTCAGCTGGTAGTTTTGGAGGTAGCTACGGTTATGGTACCGTTGGTACAAGTGGAATATTTGCTTCCGTTGCACCTGGAGGTTCTATTTATGACAGTAAACCAGCCTATGGTCATGGACATTCTGGAACTGATAGCGGTAGTAAACCTACCATTGTAATTGTTACAACTACAGGACAAACAATAACTGGAGGGAAACCAGGTGCAGCGTTTCCTGGGCCTCAAGGAAGCATTCATGACAGTAAACCAGCATATCCAACACCAGGACTTTCAACCACTCCAGTTAAACCTGCTTATCCAACATTTACAAATCCAACCGGAAGTACGACTAGTATTTTTGAAATAGAACATCATTACACAGGTCCCTTCCCAGGGCCTGTTGGAAGTATCCATGACAGTAAACCATCCACCCCAGCCTTTTCAACTCAACCCGTAACTGGTAATCAGTTAGGTATCAAACCACAACATGATAGAGTTCCACAATGTACTGGAAACGATTGCTACGCACAGAAAAAACCTTCGAGTAAACCTGATATTGTTGGACCTATCCCAAGCAATCCAAACTTCAACAATTGCCACCCAGGTGGTTGCAAAGTGATTGATAGTTATCAACCACCGCCAAGTGGAATTCCTCCTGGTTTCCCGACTACTGATATTCATACGATTGGTAGTAATGGAAAGTTACCAGGAAATATTCAGAAACCTACTACTAATCCGTTTGAAACGCCATTCTTTACCACTCCTCATAAACCAAGTACAGGAGGTTCTTTGGGTGGAAATTATGCTGGTGAAAATGATCCAGGACAGGCTACAATCGGTAATCTAGGTTGTTCGGGAAGTAGCTGTGCTGGGAAAGTTCCCACTGTTAATATCGACTTAGCATGCGCTTCTGGAAATTGTGCTAGTGCAATTCCAACTGTTCCAAGTATAGAGCATTCAGGAAGTGGAGTTAGTTGTTCTGGAAGCGTATGTACCAGTGATGGAGGTAGAAAAGATCATGGGCAAGGTCCAATTGGAAATATTGATAGGAAAGGAGATTGTACTGTTGGCAACTGTGGATATCCAGAGAATACTGGTGTAGGATGTTCAGGTAGAAATTGTGGTTTTGACGGAAGTGGCCATGGAAGCGGAGATTATGTAAATAAAGGCAGTAAAAATCCGGGAACTGCTCCAATTGGAATTGTAGGAGCATGCACCACTGGAAATTGCGATGGTTTTGATGAACAAAAATCTGACGATTCCAGTCCCAACAATAAAGATGATTCTATTCACTTTGTAGATAAAGTTAAGGACACAGCGTATGGTGCTTCCTATGGAGGCGGTTTTGGTGCAAATTTAGGTGGGGGAAGTGCATACGGAGGATCTGGTTTTGGAGGAAGTTATGGTGGTTACGGTGCTAGTAAAGGAGAAGCTGGAAGTCATGCAAGCGCAAGCGCTGAAGCTTCGGCTAGTTCGGGAACTGGAGCTTATTCAGGAAGTATGAGAAACGTTATTTGATATTTATGGTAATTTAAACAAATTGTTCGCATTGCTACAGGTTATGCATCTGTTTCTGCCTTTGCCCGTGCAGGAAGTGGCCATTATTAAATTATTACAAAAATGAGAAACGAAACATAAGATAACTTCGATGAATTAATTGTGACTTAAATTGTATGTAGGCAATAAAATTTATATTGCTTAATAAAACACGCAATCAATGTTTCTCGCCATGAAGCTATAAGTGAGTATGAAATCAAACGAATATTGATTAGTCACTAATATTAGAGCGCCCATAACTTCCGAAGTCTATCGATACACATTGAAGTATATAGGTTTTATAGATTGTATTGAAACACAAACCAAATGAAATTGAAGACAGTTCCACAAGAGTAAAATCCTGGTCTTAATATAGAAAATTAAAGCACACCATTCTTAAGAATAAACATATTTACCTACATCAACATGCAGAGGTAAAATACCTGCATTTCGGAGTCATGCTGTGGAACATATGACAATGTGTAATCGATATTAGTGAGAAAATTATAACCGTCACGATAATAACTTAAAATAACTGCAATTTAAATCATGACAGCGCCACAGTGCAGAGTTTGGAATGTAGTCGCACGGAGCAGTTATTTTAGAAGGTGAATCCACCCGGGAACCCGCCGCCGTCACCACCGAAGCAAAATCCTGCATCGCTATGGTTACCGTAGTAGAATGCTTGGAACATCTGTGTTGGATCAAAGTGTGTCTGCATTCCGTCCATTTCATCCATGTCCGCACCACTGTCATATCGCGCCTTCTTTTTCGAATCAGAAAGAACGCTGTATGCTTCGCCCAATTCTTTGAACATTTTCTCTTGCTCTTTCTTTTTCTGATCTGATGCATTCGCATGACGATCTGGGTGGTGAATAAGGGCGCGCTTTCGGTACGCTTTCTTGATTTCATCATCAGTTGCACTACGGGAAATGCCCAGAATCTTATAATAGTCCTTACGTTTGGAGCGTTTTAATTGTATCTTTGCATCCTGGAGTAACCTGCAATTGTTACGAGTTCTAGTAAACGACAACTATTTGCAGACAATACATACCTCTCATTTTCTTGTGTTTTAACCAATGAGCAGAGTTGCTCGTAGTCTTTAACAGCCTCCTCATGTTCCTCGACGTCCATGTGGAGCCTTGCTCTTTTCATGATAGCCTTGACATACTTTGGATCCAGCACCAAGGCGGACGTACAATCAGAAATCGCATCCCTGTACCTTGCCAACTTGGCTAGTGCCACTGCGCGGTTAAAGTATAATTTGGCATTGGTTTTTCTATTCAGCGGATCCACCTTCAACGCTTCTGAATACAAATCGCATGCTTCTGCAATTCTGCCTTGTTTGTACGCCTCGTTTCCATTCTCCTTTGTCTTTTTGAGCAATTTCGCATTCTTGTAAATCTTTTTCGCTTTGTCGTGATCAGGAGCAAGCCGGAACACATGTATAAAGTGATTGAAAGCCTGCTCTATGTTGTCATCATAATATAAGCACATCCCACGCACGTATATTGCGTCTGCGTTGCTTTTATCAAAATGCAACACACCATTGACAATCTCACTTGCTTCTTCATACCTACCCAAGAAGGCTAAACATTCTGCTTTACATACTTTAAACTTTGCACAGGTAGGTGCAAGATCTAAGCACCTGTCCATGTTGTAAACAATCTTCCGATAATCCTTCTTTTCATAAGCTTTAAAAGTATCAGCTTCATACTGTTTTAGCAACTGCACCTGATGGACTTCAGCAGCAATTGATGGATCAATCACCTTGTTCTGAATGTGTGCAATAGCACCCTCAGCTGTCATCACATCACCCAAAGCTATTGCACATTTTAAAATTCGAACATACCCTTTTTCATAGGAGGAGTCCAAGTTGACTGCCTTGCGAGCATCATCCAAGGACTCACAATACATACGAAGCATGAGGTAACATGCTGAACGATTCCCATAATAGGCAGCCGTATTAGGACATAAATCAATTGCTTCAGTATAGAATGAGAGGGCAGATTTGTAGTCTTTTAATTTGTATTTTTGGTTGCCACTTTCTTTCTTCAGCTCTGCAAGCCTAAAAAGAAATTATGCAATAATGTTGAAAAAGATGTATGACTTACAATTGGCCAAACTCATTTGAATCATCAATATCCATTTTGTGTTGTGGTTAACAAGTTAAGTCTATCAGGAAATGACACTGATCTGACAATGCTCAAATATTTATCGTATATTTTTGTTGAAGAATATACTAGAACTATACGGATCGGCGCAGTAGAAGGAATAGTTTAATCGCAATCCCAATAGTTTTTCAAGTTTTCTTGCAAAAATTGATAATTGTGCACGCGCGGTAAAACAATAGATTGGTACAAGACTTACTCCTCAAAGGTTTTCTCGGGCAAAAGCCCATTTGTGTCGCACTCCATCGCATGCTGGCCCACCAGGTCCACCATCTTACTGTTGAAGGTCGACAATCTGACAGCAAATTTGGCAGCCAAGCAAGATCGAACGTCAAAAAGCGCGCGCTATTCAAATCAATTGCATACTCTTTAATACGTTAGCACATTTTTTGTGGAAATGGAAGATTTTGATTATTTTGCAAAGCATATCAATCAGTGTGAGACACGCCGCAACAAATACGTTCTTCCCAATTTACCAAAAATAACGAAAAGAAATCAACAAACAATCGATGATAATTGTGCCGCTTTCCCCGTACTTTGCGAAGCACAATTATTCACAGAACCCTCGGAGTGTACTTGGTCTTTCATGAGGCAGGAAGAAATCGAAGGATTATTGAGATATGAATCTATGAATTTCGTAAAATCAGCTATAGGTAAGCGGAAATAAGTTGACAAGTGATTTGATAACTTTCAATCAAATTTTAGCTAAAAAACTGAATCATGGTTTTCCTAAGGGTTTGGGACGCATTGTTACTATTGAACTACTATACAATGCATTTAAATTTGCTAGAACTGCAGGTTTCAACCCACTGCAAACCGCAGCGTTGCTTTCGATATTTTACATGACTCAAAGGTTTTTCACAAGTAACCATCTGGCTACTCCGGAAGATGCTTATTGGTATTTTCGAGAACTGTTATCATACCATAGTTTAGAGGTAAAGCGCAATAAATTATTGATGTCCGCAAATAAACGCACGTATTATTGCAGTTTGTGCCGAGTCATACATTGGTCTACAAACCGGATGAAGCCCAATGTGTGTTAGGCTATTCGTGCAAACTATTTCTGAGACACTTGCCACTAATTAGATTAGTGAGTCTACCAAACTATGAGCTGGCTCTGAATACGACTGTGCCATTCTCACCTTTAAACAAACCTAAGGAGAGCGTAATTCCCGACAAGGTAAAAGTACAAAAAAAGAACAAGAAGGAACCAAAGAAATAAAGAATTGTTCGAATTATCTACTTACATATACTTAATGCGTGTCGATTTCTTATTTTATTGCTTTTCCAATATACTAGTAAACAACAGGCAAGGGTGGCTACGTTCGCAGGAATGCTGATATAATTAATCACCGTCTAGTTGGACGCTCACTGAACCACGGGGGGGGCGCGCTGCCACGGCACCCCGACACTCTGTGGGGGGCACAGGCGAATCGCCAAAGCGCTGGACTGACTGGGCGCAACGTGCGGCGTGGGCCCACTTTAACAATTAACGGCTTCAACCGATTCTTGATGGACCACATTGGGGGTGCGAACATAGATGCAGCGCTCGTACCGGGTTCATCTTAAACGGCTCGCGATGGCCGTAAATCACTTTTCTAATAACATGAGAGTAGACGATAAACTGTCATCTCACAGGTTCGGACTTAACTGTAGGCAACGACAGACAGAAATACAAATGCGGCATTACTGTTTGACCGGACTGCACGGACAAATCCAAATGGCTTTGAGGAGATAGTTTACAAGTTTCAAGTGTCATGTTATTTTTAACTTCTGTTTGGGATGTTCAACGTCAGATGGGATGCAGCGATTGAGAAGAAAACATGTTGACAAACAAACTTATTAAAAGCAACACGCACAACACGTCAGATCAAAAGGGATAGCTTTCTAATTTAGTTATTTGACTTTTTGCAATCATGATTCTTCTTAGAAATCACCCCGTTATAGCCCTTCCGCGTAGCCATGTAGATGATAATAAATAACTCCAAAGTCACGTGACTAACGACTTTGATGACTTACTCTCAGTCGTAGCTATCACCCTCTTGAATCTTGCTTGTTTCATCAGTGCTGGGCACGCAACTGTCATGGCCGCTATCTTGGAACACAAAAATAGGTGTGACAGTACAAGTAATTAAAGCCCCGACAAATCATCCTCGTCCTCAGCACGTTGTTGCAGTTTGTCGTAGCATCGTACCACCATGCACCATTTTGATTTATTGATAGCAAGTGGTTGTTTTTTCTTGATGTTAGCAAAGTTGCCCGAAGTTTGATTAATGCACACGATATACCTGCCACCAGCTTGAGTGCGGTGCCTGCCGCAGGTAGTTGGGCACGTCGAGCATCAAGCAACCTGCCGTGCGTAAATCAAAATGATCCGGAGTAGAAAAGGCAACGTTTTGGACAGTGTGGGTGGAACGCGTTTACTTTTTATTGGAAACGCTTCCTTTTAGGGTGGAACTGGGGAATGTATGGAATGTGGACACAATGTTTGAATAATTTGGTGCACTTACGGTAGCCAGGAGCAATATTTTAGTCGTGATTACATCTACACCATTTGCTTGATATTGACAGTGCGATGTTGTGTCTTGCTTGATTAAAAATTGCTACATGCTAACCTGTGTCCAATTTTCACATAATAAAAGTGTCCGCTTTGCGGTTGCGGCTCGCAGTCCTTCCTTATCTTGGTCTATCAAGGGCGCCGACAAATTCTTAACGCTTGTCTCCGAACGCCGCTGGTATAAAGCAGCGAATTTATTGCTAGTAAAACGGACCACACCAACTGTTTTGTTATAGTTATCGATCTTAATTTTAAATGAGGCGCTGGATAGATAGATACGACTGCAAGGTACAGCAATAAAAAAAAAACCGCTACGCTTGGCGGCGGCTAATGGCATAATGGCCCAAGTCAAATGTTTTAAGAGCAGAGTGTGTTTACTGAGCTCGTGAGCTGGGCCCGTTTTTTGCAGCCACCCGGGGAGAGAAGAGCGCAAAAATGCCAAAGCAGTGCTTCCTGCAGCAAACACTCGAGCTGCCGAGGTCGGTGAGGCGGAAAGCAAGACACCATCTGCGAGAACGCACTTGCGGCCCTCTATCGAAAAACTGGGGCTGAAGGAGTCCTTGGCGGAGTTTCTTCTCTTGCGTTTGGCGGTGAAATAGATGTACATCTGACTTGCAGATGAAGAGCAGCGCGCCAGTGATTCACACTCGTCTTCCGCCCCATTGAGTTGGTTTTGTTGCCGCCGTCGACAGATATTGATGGATCTCGTCGCCCGGTATGGCAAACAACAAACGCGCTAGTTTGATTGATAACGCTGCGTGGGGCGCGGCGCAAGAACGGCGCGTTTATTTGACCCATCTCGGCAGATATTTGTTAAACAGAGTAAAAACTCTTCTATTTAAAACATGTTCATTTAATTGTAATTGCTTATAGAAAGGAACATTATGCCTTTCTCACGCCTGCTAATGTCATTGCCACGCGGCGCAATTTCTTCCGCATGAACGAACGCATCGCCCAACACTAACACATCTCCTGCCAAAAGCACAGGATTACTCAAACAAACCGTGTCTAGTTTGTTGTCGGCTAGTAGGATAATAGAGATAGTAGGCACTTCTCAGTTGGTTTAATATTTTTTCTCCAAACTGTGCAATCGCAGGTACTCGATTGTTGTGATAGCAAAGTCAGCAAATGCACAAGAATGATTTATTAGCATCAACAGCAGCATGTTAACAAATGAGCCACGCGCAGCGCACATTAAATCTCAGCAATGTCACCCTATTAGCAGATAAAACACACACAATTGCGCGTCCCTCACGCACACCCTCGCTTGGAACAAATGCGCACTGTCCAACACAAATATGTTTGCTAGGGTGTCTATTGAAATAAAAAGTGAACAAAAAGCACGCGGCAAGCGGCGTTTGGATGATATTAGCCGCGTATCAGACTATTAACGAAACAATATATTCTAGTGTCCCACGGTGATGGCGCGACGTGCTAGAAACGTAGGAAATTTTCGTATCGAGTCCGGTTCGGTTAGGGATGAGTGCAACCAGTCGGCTTTTTCTGTTTTAACGTTGTGGGACTACACGCTGTTTCACGGATCGAATTCAGAATGCGAGCACCCCGCAGAGAGAAGGTGCATAAACAAAAATGATACACTGATGATATTTATAGGATGAAGAGCATGTCTTTCTACCCGGAGCAATGCGTTATATAGCTAATATTTACTAAAGTTAATCTGACTTTGATTTATCAGCGAGTTGAAGTAGTGCTACTCAGTCTATGTGAAGTAGTGCACATTTTGCGTATGATGCTTTTTGTGTGGTGGTCTTCAGACGGTCTTCTGTCTGCTTTTTGCGCACAATTCCTCGAATTGTCTCTTCTATGGAATATTATTAGACACATGCAAATGAGATAATTGTCACTTAGGGATACTGAATTCCTAACGTGCTTGCATGCGATCTTATCGATTTGGTTTTGGAAAGCTTGATGTTTCTTAGAATACTTAGTCTGTTTTGCATTTTGCACCCGAGGCACTGCCGAAAAGCTGTTATTATTTTGGTGGGCGCACGGCACATCAAGAATCCACCTGCATACGCTTTGTGACCTATATTTTGGCGCATTTAATTTCGCAAATTATTGCGTCGGTCGAAAATTTTATAAGCGCCTTAATGCCTTTCCATCACGAACGAGTATCTGGTGTTGAGCAATTTCCTCGCAGTCCTGCTGGACCAATAAACTTGTGTCAACCGCCACCCACCTGTGCGAGGACATATATCGCAACGAATCGGTAGCGCGAATTGGTTGAATGGCAGGAGGTAGGTATTAAGTCGGAAGGCCGGCTTTGATTCTCACTTGACTAGCCTGCAATGTACGAAGAACGACGCTTGCAATTCTTCTCGTGTTTTCTTCATTGGACCAATGTTTCCTAGCTGCAATTGTAGAGTACTCGTCCGCCTACACAAATTCCCTTAACGCTAATTACAATTATCGCATCGGAAAGGTCAAATTAGCCGAAGGGATATTTATATCGCAGGTTGAAATCGTTCGAAGATTGGGGATATCAACGAATCAAAAATATCGGCAAAAGATTTCCACCGAAAATGCCTTGAGCAGCGTGAAGCGGAAAAAAAGCACCGGTCTTCAGATTCACCTGCTTCGACCGCCGCCCCCAAAATACCCGATGCGCTTATGTGCGTGTAAGCAACGTCGTATTATAACCAGAATTATACGTGGACGTACATCTTGATTTTCAGCCCCAGGACACGTAATTAAATACTTGCCTCTCTCGACTCACGGCAATGGCGTTATTATCTCGCTATTGCATGCTAGTGTACATGTCCGCTGCTTCTTTTCATTTCTTTTGCACCTTAATTAAGTTTATGTCTTATCATAATGTCGATTTTCGAGGCAAATATCAATAATCGCAATGAGAGTGATACGGACACACACGCGAGTTAATTACGCTCAGACAGTTGTGATTACCTGTTCAGCAGATAGGCTGCACGTTCACCTGCTTGACCCACCCTGACGTTGTAATTGAAATCGCCCACGCCGTGATCACCTCGTTCACCTCCCGGGTCGTAGTCGATCCGCACCCACGACAGCACAATATTTGCGCTGCCCCATTGCATGAGAGTGAAGACGAGAGTGATTTTGTAATTGCAAGCAAAAGATTTGTGGAAATCAGCCGCCTGCCGGTGAAAAAAAAAATGTCTTAGAATGTCGAAGGCGACATTATTATTCCGTTTGCCAGTCGCTTCCCGCATCCTGCATGCATCCTGCAGCACGCGGCAGGTTTTTGCCCGTGTCGTCCGGCCCATAATACGATGCCACTGTCATACGCGAGCGTCGAACATAATTTATACGTCTGTGCAGCCCCGGCGACCGCTTACACGTTCACAATGCTCCACGATCTCGCCGCGTACCTTTCCGGCCGCATCTTTCACGTCTGCTGGCCGCATGTTACTTTTCTTCTTATTGGCGCATCCTCGCCACATATCGAGGCAAAATTCCGAAGCTCCTGAACCCGAAATTCCGCTGCATACACGGGCCGACAGACATGTGTTTAAAAAATACTTTATGCGAACTGGACGCGATGCCATCACGTAGTATCACGATCATCTCCTCTTCTCGAGATGAAAAAACGTGTAGTCGGACGGCACGCTTATGATCGAGATTTTCGCTTAATTAAAGCACAAAAACCATACGTGAAGAGTCGAGCAGAAGGAGACTATTGCTGGACTCACAATCGTCACAATCGAAGGAATGTTTGTTTCATCATCGAAGTCATTCGAAGAATGTAGGCTTTTAACCCCATCATTTGCCACAATCTAGACAATTGTCGGTTTCATGATCACCGCGAATTAAAAAGCGTTTACAACGACAAGAGACAAGAGGTAATCATAGTGGAACGCACTGCAAATGGTGTCCGTTTCTGGAGTCGGCCAGACAAAAATTAAGGGTTGACCCGGCAAGTGCGACGATGACGCCATGCAGTCATCTCTCTACGAGCCTAATAAATTGATGCACAGCGGGAGCGAGCGGCAAATTGCGTCCTTATAATCGCTGGCCACTCAATAAATAAATTCCGACGCCACGTAAAGAGAACGCAGCGAGTACAGACGCTGCGGGCTCGACGGGTTAAGCGATCAGGGCTTAAGAACGCACCACACTGAAGCTGACTGAAATCATAAGAATAAGCAGCAAGGCAGCAAGGTAGAAAAGACGTAAGGATGCAAGGCAAAGGTGTCTTTAGCACGAGCTGCACGCACTTGAGCTTAAGCTGGTTCATCAGTGCAAGTACACAAATTCACTCAACACGATGCGGCGGCTACTGCATTATTTGATGTACGCACATTTCGCATGCAAATCGGGCGATCAAGTGACAGGATTAGATGCCTGCTACCTGCTTGAAAATTTAGCACCATTAGCTACGGGCAAGATTCCTACTTTTATGAAATATGACTTGGAATGCTAGAATTTTTATTGGCTTGGCCAAGGTGCAACAACGGATGCGGAATTGTGATTTCAGGCTCCAGATGCAAACCGCTTCGAATCGTGTCCACGCAGCGGTTTATAAACAAATAAATAACAACAGGCAGACAATACGCGCCGGGGACACAATGAGCCGTTTGTGGCGCGGATTGCATCTGATTCCTTTCGGACACTTTCGATTGTGCCCAACGTAAGCCCATTGTGATCAATATTCATTCAGCATGCAACAATCATTGTTTCCAGCAATGAATGCATAAACAATTCGCGGCGTGCAGCAGCAAGCGTAACCGGTAGCAGCATCTTTTGCATCTTATTGCAGTGGACAATTGTGCCGCATGCCGAAGGACAATGTAAACTCGAGCGCAGATCGTGCACGCTGAGAGAATATTCTAACTCTTGCAGTGCGCGGCAGAAATTCAAAATTCTGTTCAAGCGGAGTGATATAATTTACGAATCTCCACGTCGCCAATTAACTCCCATTGACTTTAGGCGTTTTAATTAAACGCCGCGGCAGCTTAATATCATTTTAACATTTTCTATACGTGGAATGCCTGCTACCGGATTCATCGTGATTCGTTCGCTTGCAAGAGGTGGGACGTGCCTCAATTATCCGATCATTATACACGTAGATTGATAGTAAATTATATTGCCTTGCAACTAAGCCCACGCGAAAGCCTTCCAGCGACGTGCACTTCTACTCATCTTCACATTTTTAATTCGACCACTATTTCCTACCATTTTTCCATGCATTGAAGATATTAAATTGTTCAATTCAATTTGTCAACACTTTGACTATTGTCTTCATATCATTCATAATTCATCATCAGCCACGTGCGCGCCCTATAATTTCAAGTCAGTTGCGTTGGTTCAATTTAATTATATTGCGTGTCATTCTAGTATCGGGGTGTTGGATGCGTGGGCAGTGCTTCCAAACCCAAATGTCACAATCGCATGGGCTCATAGATGGGTGTCACCGAAAGAGGTGAGGCATCCAGAACCATTGTAGTCTGCGAGCCAGACACTTGGGCACGCTTCTATTCTTTTCTCTTTATTCATTATTATAAAGCATCAGCCAAAGTGGTTAGTACTTGGCCAGTGATGAGGCTGGTAGTGCTCCAAACCACATTAGAGCCAACGTGCAAGTCACGGGCGCAGCCCCCATATGAATGAGTCCGTAGGTGCGCAAGGCGTAATCGATGATTAATGAAAATCACTACGATCACTTTGTGCCCACTTTGCGCGAGAAGCGGCAAGTCATTGCTCGGGCAGCTATCAACAAAACATCATACAAACGCGACAAAACGCAAACTGCAGCCCAGTGCACGTGCCCATTGTGCCTCTTATGTCGAAGAAGAAAGGAATAATGAAGCAATGCGCACTTGATAAATTTTGCCTTCGAGTCAAGCTTGTGCTCGGCAAAATTCGCGCGTGCTTCGGAATTATTTGAAATTATTTTGTTGTTCTTATGTTTTCATCGTGCCCTATTCTTGTGTGCAGCAGTATTAATTCCGTCGCTGCAGCTTTGACTTCAGGTTGTGTTTTTGTAGTGGCGGTGATTTGTGCTCGAGCTTTGGCTATGGTTTGCCGATTGCCGCAGGTGATGATCGTTTATTGGAGTCGAAAATCTAAGCAAGAATGTTATTAAAATTTTCAACCGTTGCGAGATGCTTATCTTGTGGCCAGTCTTCTGGTATTGATTTCGGTTCGCTTGTATCCGATGCGCCTGCTGTAAGAAAAATCGCCTCGAGGGCGGCAGCCCTGAACGCACACGTGCAATGAGCCAAACATAAACAAAATAACACCAAATTATCAACAACATTACCAAACTACATATTGCTTCATATTTAAAATATGTACATGCTATATTGGCACGCACAACGCGCGCAAATTATGAATGAAACACACTTTTGAGTATGATTAACATAATCTCGAATCAAGTTCAAAGTGTGCATCTTTATTTTGTAACAAACTAATTTCAAAATAAACGTAATTAATTAACCATTCGGCAGCACACGCGACGAATGACGAATGTTAAATGCTAAACACGGAATGGACTTTCTTTACTGTCCAAGTAATAAATAATTTATGAGTCCTTTCGATACAACATCCATGCCGAATCGAATGCGACGCTTGTGGTTGACGAATTTGCCATTCAGATGCGAGGCAACCGAACCTTTAGTTCGCACGAAGAAGCTGCCAAAACCGCAACTACTCGCAATTAAAGAGGGTTTCTACTCTCACCTTATTCCCTCCTCCCTCTCTCTTTCTTACCGCGCGCCACCGCGGCCGCCGCCGCCGCCGCCGCCGCCGTCGTTCAGGTGATCTGTAAATGGGATAAAATTCATTGCGGTTTCCAAAACCGGTAGAGTTAGAGGATGCGAGAGTAGAAAACTTGCTCTGGTTGCGGCTAGATGTCGCTTGGAGGGTGATGAGCCTACGCTTAGTTCTAGACGTACGCTAAGGTCAGGCAGTTTTTAATCCACTGCCGCTACATGCGTCGAAACGCATGAAGAAATTTACATTTTTATAGCTTCACAAGCTTCCAAAGGCTTGCGAATGTTGGCAATCGATGCGAATGAGAAGCAAAGTTTTTGTTCTTATCGATAAGGACATGCCACGTTTGTCGCATTTGCGGTGCAAACGGTGCTTGATTTGTACTTGTTTCGGCTTATTTGCGATTGCATCGGCTTAATGACTCTATCGGCTTGCTGCCAGTGGCTGCTAAATGCAATAAACGCAGCTTAGAATCATTAAGCGCTTGCAATCCGTTCATTTTCTTTGATTTTGTTTAGAAGGTATTTGCTATTTTGTGCAAACTTGTTTGAAAATCTTATTACGGCGGCCGACGATGATTTTAACGAAATTTGGTTTCACCAGAAATACGAAAACCTACTTAGTGTGGATTAAATCACAATATATCAACGGGATACAGGGGTGTTGGGGTGTTTAACTCGTGCTGTTTTATGAGCCTGTATTGTCGCAAAATGTTGTAATTCTTGCCGGCAAATGGCTTAAAGGATTTTCTCAGTTGCTAATGCCACGCAAAAGAATTACCTAGATACAAGCACTCTGTGGCGGTCGACGTTGAATTTTCTCGATATCTCAGATAGGTGTTTACAACACTAATAAGTTCTTGACATTGTAGGTAATAGGGAAAACTGCCAGCGCATGATACCAGATGGCAAGAAAGTTGTAATAATGCATTTGTGTTGTAAATTATGCAACTTACGTCATCGGAAAGTCCTAAATTATGCTACGCTAGATAGCAAAGAACTCACTTGTACTTAGTTCAAAGAGACGAATTACGTTGTCTTTTTAAAAGTTCAGAAGATGTATAAAAAGAGGTTATCTCTTTGTTCTTTGTCAACCGCATTGAACTTTGAATGGTGGACCATACTCCATCTGAGATAGGAGATAAAAGCTGGGGCCATAGATTTGGGGTGCACAAAATCAACTACACTTTCGCTATTGTGTAGACTCAAACTTGTTTTTTTTTTTTTTCAAACAACATAACAAACATTTTTTTTCACGATATTCACGTATTTTTATCAAGATTTTCTGGAGCATACACTGTTGCAATTAGCACGCTTTAACTACTTAATTGGCGTGAACAAAACAAACGAAGGAGTTGTCGATTACCGCCCAAGCGTGTACTAAATGGCGCAATTCTTTTTCGACAACTCACTAGCACTAGCATTTTACTAATGTCCTAAAACTAATTGATTAATTAGATACCACGCACACATTTGAGATGCTCTAGGCAGAAAAGAAATATTAATCATGCCTCATTAGCGGGCAAATGTGACAATGATGGGCTTATTATGCACCTATATGTACAACGAGTTTAGCAAGTGGTAATAACGCTCTATTGTGTTGCAAATTCCATGCTAATTTCCCAGTTCTCTGTTACACTTGTTCTACCACCACCTCTTGTTATGCCAGTCTTTTCACACTCTGCTCATACTCAACAGGTGAATACGTTATTAGCATATTTCTCAATCTTCGCCTCCAAGCTAGTAATAATTTTCTGCACTAATGTTCTACTGTTTGCGACCTTGCAATGCATGCTTAGATACGCTGGTCTTTGCATAGAAATAATTTCGAGTTGGACTTGTCTATTTCGGCAGTATGTTCTCAGAGCAGGAACTGCAGCAGGACGTTGGCTGTGATCGACATCGCGGAAGAATCGGTATGTGCCTGCCGGTTGGCATGTTGCTTAGCTACCGGTGCTGGCAGCGGCGTGTAAACACTAGGTGGGGGTCGGGCCTGCGGGCTGAGGCAGCAGCAGGCGTGCGAAGCTGCAGGAATCCGGCCAGTGGTGCGAGGAGTTGCGCGTGACGTCAGCGCACGAGCGCCGAGTGCGGTGGGACCAATGGCGCGCGCATGCTACCGGAGGGGAGCTTGGCAAAAGCTCCGGAGTGTGGAAAGTGTTGGTGGGGGGAGTGACCGCCGTGCCCGGACTCGCTTCGGCACACGATCCGGTAGTGCAGTCAGAGACGTCGTGCGTGCTGGTGATATGCATAACGCATGAGAGTAACGTGCGAGAGCTTGTAAGACATTAGTGACTTAGTATAGAACTGACTTTGATTGTTGAACGTTGCGAGGCCCCATCGTTGTAGTGCGTCGAAACGGAGTGCCAAGTGCTGGACCTGAAATGTGCAAGTGCTGACAACAGGTTTTTTCTGTTTGTGCTTTTCGTGAGTTGACTCATTGCCCCAGGGGCAGTCAGGGTTTGAGACACGGAGTGGACACCAAGTGACATCATTGGGTGGGCGGAGAGACGCGTCGACGCCGTGCCTGTGCTTAGCCCTCCGCAGGGGCTTATGGCGGCGACCACGTACCTCTCAGCGAGTAGCGCGATCACGGCTTCGGATCTCGACGGCGGCGTGATGAACATCGTCGGCGGCTACCACACGAGCGCATCGCCCCGATCGGCGGCCGATGCCAGCGAAATGAAGTACCTGCCGCATCACCACCAGCACCACCACCATCAGATGGCCAGCTCACCATCGCCCAGTGGTCATGCAGCCGTTTCCTTGTCGGCGGCGAATCCCTGGGTGAGCTTACAGCCGGGCGCCGACCCGTGGGCCGCCTCTATGGCCGGCATGCACCACGCGCACCATCACCACCCGCATCAAGACGTGAAGCCTTTGAGCCAGCAGGCGGACATGATGCACCACCGGCAACAACAGCAGCAAGGAATGGGATCACCACATACATGGCATGCGCCTGTGTCTTCTGCTCATTACAATCCTGGAGGTGCGGGATCGCCGTTGCAACAGTATCATGCTGCTATGAATGGAATGCTGGCGCATCACCAAGGAGCGCCGCAATTGCACCATCCACTGCATCGAGATATGCAAAGCCCGCATCATGCTCAACACTCCGATCGGGACGTGGTCAGCGGCGGAGAGGACGAAACTCCTACGTCGGACGATCTGGAAGCCTTTGCCAAGCAATTCAAGCAACGCCGAATCAAACTGGGCTTCACGCAGGCGGATGTGGGCCTGGCCCTAGGAACCTTGTACGGCAATGTCTTCTCACAGACGACAATCTGTAGATTCGAAGCTCTGCAGTTGAGTTTCAAGAATATGTGCAAGCTAAAGCCATTGCTGCAAAAGTGGCTGGAAGAAGCTGATTCCACGACAGGATCACCTACCTCCATCGACAAAATCGCGGCGCAGGGCCGCAAACGGAAAAAGCGCACCAGCATCGAGGTCTCTGTCAAAGGCGCCTTGGAGCAGCATTTTCACAAGCAACCCAAGCCTTCGGCTCAGGAGATTTCCAGCCTGGCCGACAGTCTGCAGCTGGAGAAGGAAGTGGTTCGCGTGTGGTTCTGCAACCGGCGGCAGAAGGAGAAGCGCATGACGCCGCCGAATACGCTGGGCGGTGATATGATGGACGGCATGCCGCCGGGCGCCCACATGCACCCTGGTTATGGTCATCACCCCGATATGCATGGTTCGCCGATGGGCCAACACTCGCACTCACACAGCCCGCCTATGCTCTCGCCGCAGGGAATGGGTCATCAGCTGGCGGCCCACTAGCATCCAGCCCATTGGGCCTCCCTGCTGCACCACAGCGACAACGGCTAGTCCCCCGCCGACGGAGGCCCAGTGTGCACCAACCAGACAAACATACAAGTGCGGGTGAAATAGTTTAATCGGAGGACGGAGTGTACCTTAAATTTGTACATTTTGTAAATATTAATCTATGGACGAAGTGATATATTAAATATTGACAACGAGTGGGTTGAGAAAGAGAGAGAGAGACGTTCGACGAGCTGGCATCCTCTAATCATGGACCATTGGACCCAAAATGGAGTACGAGCGTTCCGTTGCGATGGAATCGACTACGCGAGAACCCTTCACAGATTAAATCTTGTCCCGTTTGTGCGCCGAGATATGTTGATAAGATTCCAAGTAATCCGTACTGTTTTAGTTATGTATTGACTTTGTGAAGTTAACTCTTTTTGGTTGATTGGGTCACTTTGTTCATTGACAATTGCGAATTGCAGCCACAGCGCGCGGCATTGTAAAACGGAGGAGATTGATGCGGATATGTGTATATATTTATTATTATATTAATATTAATTATATATCGTTGTACGGTGTGACAAAAAAATTAAATCGAAAATGTTTTTAAAATAACACCCGAAAGGCTTTGTTTTCTTATTTCTCTCCATAATAGGTGGCAACCACTAAGTGATGCACGCAGGGCCAGGGCTGAGCCACCTGGCGGCGACCCACCTCGTCGCATAGGAAGGAAACCTGCAGAAACGAAAAGGTTTACGATTTGCGCTAATTTGCGGTATCTGTTATCTTGATTGATTGCTGTAGCTGTAACATGTTTGCCCACACCTGTCAGGCTTCTCTTCGGTTATTGAATAATTTCGCTCTCAAAGAAGTTGTTAAATGATGCTAAAATGTGCTCTATCAATGAAGCAGTGCTTCAATGAGTTTTAAGACGTTTTAACGACTAAATTAGCGTAATTAAGTGTGATTTATTTTGTCCATTGGCATGCCAACAAGTCTCTTCTTTATTGCACGTTTGGTTTGCTCAATTTTTTTTTTGCGTTCTTATTTCAGTTTCAAGCGTGTATTTTAATAGTGTAGAGATATAATCGTTTTTCCAAAGGCTCCAAACATTCTCCGCTGAGTCCAAACGAGCCACAGCGGTACCGAAAAATTCTCCTGTCACATATTTCACCGTTATTTATATCATCAAGCGGCCTGCGTTGGAAAAAGCTCGCATCGTGGGCGCAAGTCTATGCCCAGCTATAGCTTTTTTAAAATCCTCGACGGCACTTGCGATCTTGTTTTATAACTACAGGGAACTACCTTCAGTTTAACTAAGGCACATAAACGCTCAAAAATGGGATAAAATAATACAAATTACAATAAATAAGTTTGAAATGAGACGTAAAGGTGACACCTTTTCTTGTAATTATCTTTCTTTGCCGCGTCCAATTAGGGCAGTCTCTCCTAAAAAGGCCAGCGTTTCAGCTAACGTTGTATTTCGTTACCACGATTAAAGAAAGCATCGTCTTGACTTCCAAC
Source organism: Diploeciton nevermanni (assembly GCA_027575565.1). Lineage (NCBI taxonomy): Eukaryota > Metazoa > Arthropoda > Insecta > Coleoptera > Staphylinidae > Diploeciton > Diploeciton nevermanni. Next base: position 3,326,846 of record JAODIE010000005.1, read on the forward strand.
AAAAAGCGAAGAAAACAATAAGTTCCTGGAAGGTCAACATAGTGATGCAAGAGTTTACGTTATGTAGAATTTGATCGGAGTCGGAGTGAAAAGCCAGCAAAATGTAGAGAACAAAAACGTAGGTGTTGCTTTGTTTCGCATCCCAGCAGGCAATTAATAAAAAGCAACAGCGATTTTCACAGACAAATGAACTAACTTTGCTTCTTTGGACAAGACTGAATTAATGCCAAGTGTTTGTAAATTGTTCAGAATGTAAACAGTTCCTAATTGAATTTGTTGCAAGTAATTGTCAATAACTGCTACCGCATGGTGTAAAAAATAAAAGAATATTTCGATTGAACATTGTGGCGGTGTGTTCACTCTTCTATTAATGCACATCGGTTGTTTATTGATTTGGGCGGCAGGCGGTGTGTGCAGCGTGGCGTGCAACAATCCACGATTAAAATTCACCCAGTCCTGAGCCTGAAACCAATGCGTTTATATCGCGCTCGGTTGTTCCCATGCGCTTATAAATATTCAAAAATACCGAAATAATGAACTGCACACATATTCCTTGCTCGCGGCTACACATTTTTCCTTTACTATTCGGCTAGATTGCAACGGAATTGATTGATTTTAAAACAAGCTGGACCATGTAGCGGGTGAATATTAACTAATCCAATTGTATTACTCATTCTTCTTCGTTCGGCACTTAGTGCGACATTAGAAACTTATTTTATTTAACTCTCCATTGTTTTTCCTTCCTTTCAGAAGTTGCGTGCGTTTCCATTGCTCTTACTTTCTTTTTCCTTTTCATGCGTTTCCAGAAATCTCTCAAATGAGTGTTGCAAAATATGCACACTTCTAGCACCTACGATTGGTCCTGAGATGCTTTCAAATGTTTCGAATTGCCCAGTGTACAAATCAGGACTTTGCATGTGTGGCTAGTTTTTTAGCGGCGGTGCCGGGAGCGGCTTCCGTTCGTGCTGCACTCCTCGTCAATAAAAGCCAAGAATGAGAATGAATGCCAAGGAATGAAACACGCGCGAGTTCTGTGCTAGCAGCGCTAACTCGTTCACCCCTTTCGGGTTTTGTAGTTTTAATAGTTTTAATTTGCTGTTGTTGCAATTTTTCTCTTCGCGGCAATCTCGTTATTATCGCCATGGCAAAGCGCCGCGGGGGATGCGCGTGCTCCACTCAGCTGATAGACGCAATCAGCATAATTGCGCCGACATGCAAAAATCTATTAGTTGTGATGCAGAATTTCGTTCGGCCTCATTCAATTTCAACATTTGAATGACGTATGCCAAGATGGGCACGTTTTGGCAAATTATTAAACCCATTTGATTGGCGGAATTTCAAGAATGCAACGGCAAGAAATATTTTTTAAGTGTTGTGATAGATTTTATTCAAATTCATGTTTCCAACCTTCGTCCGAACGTCTGTATTCAGTGTTGAAAAGTTGTATCGAATGGATGCTATCCATAGCAAACAATGCCAGCAGCCAATTAACTAATTAATTAAAGCCTAGATTGTCTGCTATGTATCATGGCAGCCATGATATTTGCGCCCACGCACGCACAAGCTGAAAATATAATGGTTAATTAGTGAAATTGGGAAAACTGCAATGACACGCTATTAGACTGTGAGCAGACTTAATCAACACGCAAGTGATGCACTTGTTTCTATTTTATTTCCATTTTTATTATTATGAACCAAGAATCGCAGCATTGCGGTGGCGACTGAGGTTCGGTGTGTGTGTGTGTGCGTGCGTTGCAAGCTTAATAACGGACTTGAAGCAACTAATTAACCAGTTAGACTCGCAGCGATGAACGCAATACAAGTGAGAGAAAAGTTGCAATTATTGTTAATACAATGCACATGAACGTTCCAAATTATTGATAAATAGCACCATGCAGATGGAGCGCTGGGCCCTTCAGAACAAGATGGGTTATATTGCTATTTTTCCTTTTTTCCTTTCAGTTTGCGTTGCAGTTGAAAACGCAAAGCGCGCCAGCAAATGCATGGTTTATGTTTGAATGGCGTGCAACAAGCCACGCCGCAACGGGACAAGCGGGTGCCTATTATGGTGATAAGTTTGGTGAAAATGGCGGCGGTGTCGCGGACCGTGAAATGTTACGGGCAGCGGGCGCACACCGTAACACCACCACCACCACCACCACCACCACCACATGCACTCCACCATTATGACGTCCTACGTCAAAGTTGGAACTTGAAGGTGCTTGCCGAACGGTAGCTAAGCCGAGTGTCATGTACTAACAACAGCAGCGAACCAGAGATCATGTGATTGGGAAACAATAACGAATCGAATATTGAGTGAGAGCACGATCTCCGCCGTGCTCGCACTATGCAAGACGGAGGAGAAAAAATCCCGGCGCACCACAATAGAGTTATAGCTATCGCATGGGTTTTCAACTCTTACCGCCGCGCACCGTGTGGTAGCAGGTCGTGAAGATGTTAAACACAATGCGGTAGCCGATGGCGGCTATCGCGGGCGCGCATCGTGCGCGAGCACATCCCGGGTGCCGAGATCGCATCTGCATATAGTGCAGACCCGAGGCGATCGGGAGAGAAGGCGCGCATACGCTCGATGGGGGCCGATATCAATACGTAATCGACCTGGACGATGACTTATTGAGCCCGCCGCGCACCGTCGCCAACCATGAAAACGGGCCCAAAAAGCGGGCCCTATGGCGCATAATGCGTTAATAGTGTTAATATTCCGCTGTGAGACGGACGCCTGCCAGAACGGCAACTTAGCAGAAACAGAAAAAACTCCACCAGTCTCGGGTGCTATTGTTTCTCTGCGCCAACCTTTTCTTCCACCCTAAGCTGGGCTTGCTTTTGTTTTAATGCCAATGCCAGGCAAACAATACAGTGTGTTGCCCAAAGTGTGCGCAGCGAACGCAAACGAGCATTCCGACGCACTAAGCAGCCGACCGATGCCGTGCTGTAGCGGTTAGTCTTTGCTTGGCAATTTTTATTCGCTGATTTTCCGTGTCGTCTGTCTTAATGCGGCGAAAAGCCGGAGACCATTGGGGACTGCACTGCAGGCACTTGGAGCCGATGGAAAAGCGAAGAGTGAATGGCGGATCGTGCGCCGCTGCACTGGTTACGCATGATTCAAACGACTTGTCCTGAGATTTATCGATGGCGACGACCACGCGTTCGCGGAAACTGAAATTTTCCACGAAGCGCCATATAACGGCCAAGAGAACATGCCATTTTTATCGATTACATTGTTTCGGGTGTTAGATGTGATTGGTAGAAAACTGACAAGTGCTTTGATTACTTCGTTTTTCAGTATGCTGTTATTGTTGGCTGTTTTCGCAGCAATAGCAGCAAGTTGTAGCCTTCCGTCGTTTGGTTTCGCTGAACACCTTCCGGCCTTTGTGAGTGCATCAGATTGTGACGACAGAGCCGCCATAATAATAAAGAACAAGGTCGGTGAATCCGCCACCATGTTGTTTCACTTGCGCATTTTGTTCCAGGCTTGCTTTGACTGACGCAGCGTAAATATTTGATAAATTCGCATGGCATGACATTGTTCGGCATGTCCAGCAGGTCCAGTCCATTTACGCTAAACATTTGCTCCGATTGCAGCATCGCGTAAGCAAGTGGTATTAGATTGGCTGAAATGTTAGTTCCACTTGGAGATTTTTACTCGGTTGCTACACGCATTTTGATTTATTTTTATTGCGGCGATAAATAAATGCTGGCGCTCAAATGGCAGCGGCGTGCCAATAAGTAATCTACATTGGGCCGAGATTCAAACGTCGTTAGCACACCGGCGCGTACTGTTATGTCGCGTTATGTCGCCGAAGTCGCTGATAGCGAGAAGGTGGTGGACCTGGTGGACAGTTAACTGGAGTCGACTTAAGTTAAGCCGCGTTAGCGTAAGTCGCATTAAAAAGCCAAACTCGTTTCTCGGTTTCTTGGCGTTGGTCAATTAAGAGCAGCTACGTTGTCGCCACGCTGTAGCGCGAGCCACGAGTGTTAATTTATACAGCGAAAAAAATTATAATTAAAAATATGCAAATCGCCTAGCGGCCTGAGCGCGTCGGTCGCATGGATTGAGAGCGAGTGCGCGGCGCTTTTTTGGTAGATTTTTGACGTTATCGGAATTTGATGCACGTGCCGCCAATGGGAATAGTGCTGATGAATATTGAAATGTAAGAAACCGAAATGAAACCGAATTTGTGGCTGCCAGCAGACGACGTGATAAGAGCGCGTTTTTCTTATAAATATTAATTAGCTTGACACAATTGCCACGCAAACCCGGGAAGCCTCGGGTAACGCGGAGTGATGTTCAAGTCAAGATTTTTCCTTCAAGATGCCACACGCCCATATAATGTGAGTATCCATCTCCTGACTTCTTAATTAATCAATCACTGAGTGAGTTTCATGCACCGTCATTTAATAATTTAATTTGTTATCATTAAAATGATTAGCATCGCAACACTCGAAACCGTTAAAGCAAATATGCTGTTATTGGTTTATTGTTAAAATTAGTTGCCAGTTACATTAAGACATCAAACAGCATTGTAAATTGCTTGCAGCACGCATTAATCACCTTTATTCCAGTGTTTGTTTTAATTATTAACATAATTTCATGCAAATGTGAGGCTTTTATTTGATATTTATTAGTTTTTTATATCTGCATTACAAGTTGTTCATATTTTATTCAGGTACATTCCAATCATCACGGTTTCTCGTGGACATTAAGGTAGCGAAATGGAAAGTGAAATGTAAATTTAATTAGTCAAGAACAAAATGAGAAGTGAGCGAGCAATAAATACTACAGACACCGCACGTTTGGTCGGCGGGGAATACGTAGTTTTTGCTGATTTTCGATTTGTTGCTTTCGCCACAATCCGAGTTTTTCTTTGCTCTTTGCGCGTTGTAGGCGCACGGTGTGCACGGTGTGCACACGCTCGCTCGCTCGCTCGCTCGGGTTTCGTGCGCGTCACACTAGAATAACTAAC